>PVJC01013736.1:0-37449 GCA_004026665.1 Murina feae
CCTGAATTTTCATAGGATTTCTATCTTTTTTTTTTACTAGACAGACCATGTCTTACTTAAATCCTCAATATGCTATCCATTTCTTGCTCTCTGGTCTGATTAACATGACATGATCGACATATTAGTTCAGTATATTGCAAGTTGCTTCTTTCACATATGTGGCCTCTTTTTTAATAAGTTTCTTGTATAAAAATTGAGTCAGCTATGGAAACTGGACAAATAATGTTGCCTCTTATTGGAGCAACTGCGCTCCTATTTTTGATTCTCCATTCCTTGCCTTTTTTGTTTTGTTTCTTTGGGTAACATTTGGTAATGTTTTCTTTGGGTTATATAGACATGGCAGCTACCATCTATGTTGCTCCTAGGAACACCATGTTCTGTCACCCTGGTCTGTGACTCACTGTCAGTCACATAAGCTCCTCTAGATGCCACATCAGCCTTGCTTCTCATTACGGTTATTGAGTCTGGGTTTTTTCTGGTTCCCTACCCTCCTATCTGTTGTTATCATGGAACCAGTCTGCAATATAGTTTCTTACTATGTTTTGGCCTACAGAGGGTAAATGCTTGGTGATGATGATTAAATGTTTGCTTTGTTAAATGGTATGTCCTTCAATCCCCAACTAGAGCCTTTCTTTTTTTCCTAAAAAAGTCACTCAAAATTTAATTATTGCTAATTAATATTTAAATATATCTCAAAACATATGTCCACATGCATGCACACATAGACACACACACATCCACAAGAAGAAGCCCTCCTCCCTTGCCTACTGCAGTCTAGGAAGATTCTACTAAATTATGTTAAGCCCTGTAGAAAGTGATCATTATACATTTTAAGAACTGGCATTGAAATACATATTTATGGTAATATAGTCATGGATATCTAAGAATTGGTAGCTTTATATAAATCTAATATTATATTTGATAAATAAATAGATAGATGATATAGATATAGTTGTAATGCTAAGTATGAAGAGAAAATAGCAGATAAAGTCGGGAGATGGATTGGAACTATATTGGATTTTATCCTATAAGTGACAGGAGCCTTTGAAAGGTTTTAAGCAGGTTGGAGATACAGTTGATTTGTACTCCAGAATGAAGTAGGATGGAGTAAGGGAGTGGCAGCATAATCTATATATATAAAAGCCTAAGCAACCAAATGACTGAACAACCGAAGGACAGGTCAACTGGTTGCTATGGTGTGCACTGACCACCAGGGGGCAGGTGCTCAATGTAGGAGCTGCCCCCTGGTGGTCAGTGCACTCCCACATCAGGAGTGCTGCTCAGTGAGCTTACTGAGCAGTGGCAGCAGCAGGCGCAGTGGTTCCGAGATGAGTGGGAACAGCATGGCCTGGCCTGGGCTCGGGCTCTTCCCTGGCCGCCTGCCACTGCATGCTCTACTACATCCCTCAGGGGATGTTGGACTGCCGATTTTCGCCCGATCCCCACAGGCCTGTGGCATTCTGACATCCCCCAAGGGATCCTGGATTGGGAGAGGGCGCAGGCCAGGTTGAGGGACCCCACGGGTGCACGAATCCATGCACCGGGCCTCTAGTTGAGCAATAATAAAAATTTGGAACACTGCTCCCACTCCAGGAATAATTCTTCACTGGTAAGTGAGGCAAAGCATGCAAACAAGGTTCAGAGCCTGAAGAAGGTATCAGCCACCATTGGACTCCATTCTAGAACTTAGAAATCTGAAGGTGGGCTGGCAGCCAGTACACAGGAAGGAGAATCCTGGTGGAGCTTCATTTAACAGGGACTTCATGATCATGATGGGGTAGGTGTGGTGAGAGCACACACGCAAAGCTAATTGTGCAGGTGGAGAACTTCAGGGGGGTGGTTTCACATGCACTTATCCCCACTTCAAGTCGCTGTCTGCTACATGGACATGGTGTAAGCCAGCACTTCCCATGGGGACATGGAGCTTGGCTCGTAAAAATTGAGCAGGCTAATCTAGGAAATAGCTGCAAATTCATAAATAAATGCTGATATTATGTAGATTGATATGCTCATTTCAGACACTTGAGGATATGCAATAATTTTTTTTTGGGGGGGGGGTAATTTTTAAAGAACGGTTTCAGCCGCTTGATTTAATGATCTAGTTTTTGAGTTTAAAATGAAGAACAGCTTCAGAGGCCCATTTCCCTTTCAAGAGAAAGATTAAATAATCTTAAAGTCGTTTGCTGTGCAGTTTATGTTTGCATTTTTTATCTAATCAGCCAAACAAATATAATTAATTCAGACAGTTGCCTCTGTGGTTTTGGTGCCTGGTAGGAGCTATATCATTACACATGCAAATGCATTCCTAAAATAATGAGAATGTCATTATCCCCCCTTATTCACTTATGTGGCTGCATAGGAAACTGAAATACCATGTATTACGGAAGTTACTTTTATAAACTGTGCAGGGAACATTATGTACTTTGCCTGAGCAGAGCATCACATCTAGCAGTGACTTCCTCTAGCATCACTATGTCCCTAGTGGGACATGCGGGTGGGGTGTATTATAGTGACAGGGATGCTGGCCCTCGTGTTTTCTCTGAGCTGCAGATTTTATTCTCCTTCTGGCTCCGTGTCCTTTCGACACATTCTTTAACACCTCTGAGCCTTAGTTCTTCAGCAGTTGCACAGACACGGATTATCTCTGCCCTGCTCACCTCGAAGGGCAATTATAAGAATCAAGTAAAATGATAGCAGTATGTGAGGTGGTTGTGATTCATTACCTGTGTGCTTATGCATGTGTGTGCTTTGTCTGTGACATCTCATTTTGGTCTTGGTCCAGTCCTCACAAGCAGCTTTTCTGTTGTTCTCAGAGAAAAGATTAATGTATCTTTCTCCATTTTTTTTTTATAGCTTCTAAGCTGTGCCCAATTTTCCTCTTTGGAATCCCCTTTTGGATACTTTTTTGTTGCTGATTTTTCTCCACGTATTTGGGTTTAGCTTGCTCCTGGGGAATCCCCCCCTTGCTTGTGTGACTTCCCTGGTACCAGTCACTTGCCTGTGATCATAAGCCTCTACAAATCACCTCTCTTCTTCCTTCAGGGTCAAATGGAAATCGATATTGTCACCACCTCTCCAGTTCTAGTCACTCATCATTCCAGAATCTGCCCTTGTGTTTTTGTAACAATTATTCTGTGTCTTAGTAGTCAAAAGACCATGGTGTGTGTCATCCTAGCTCATCTTTCCACTACATGCAATCCAGCTGACTAGTTCTCACCTGCAGAAAACTATAGTATAAAGAGTATTGTTTTAAGCATGCTGCATATAACTTAGGACATGAGGTAGAATTAAAAATAAATAGTCATTATGATGCATCCATCTTATATAAAAACTTTGAAATTTTAACCCTGCTACTTCTGGCTTCTGTAAATGTTTGCTGGCTTAAATAATAAGGAAAATAAGACTACTCCCATTTCAGAGAGGCCATTAAACCTTCTCCAGATGAAGTTATCAGTGCTGGCATCAGGCCAAGCCTTTGGTTGAGGTCTCAAAGCCCTAGCACATAGGGCCCTTTAAGAACTTGCAAAGGGAACCGGAAAAAACCATATTTGGGAGACAAAGAAGGTAAAATCATATAAATACAGGGAACTTCCTGTGTGATTTCACCCAGAATTTGAGAAACATTTTCCTTTGGGCCTGCACGTAATAAATGTAACTCCATCTCTCTAAGCGTTGCTTGGTTCTTCTCTGATTTTTCTGTAACAATTATACTTTTATCTTTTAACTAGAGGTCTGGTGTACGAATTCATGCGCTGGTGGGGTCTCTCGGCCTGGCCAGTGATCCGAGCCAATTGGGGCCGTCTTGTGCAGTCACAATCAGGGCCTATAGGGGATGGCCAGCTCGCGGGAGGGTAGTTTGGCTGTGGGAGCACACTGACCACCAGGGGTCAGCTCCTGCATTGAGCATCTGCCCCCTGTTGGTCAGTGCTCATCATAGTGACAGTTGACCAGTCATTTGGTTGCTTAGGCTTTTATATATATAGACATTTAAAACATAATTTACTGAGAATCTTTATATTTGTTATAGTCTCATTTTTTATTTTTATATTCACTTGAAACACCTAAAAGCCTTTAGAATAAGTATTCAAATGTAAAAAATGAAAGATATTTCTAAAGTACTCTTTTTTTTGGTTTCACATGCAGTATTGGGGGGGAAAGGCCTACATAACTTCAACTGTAAAACAAACTCTTATTTAGGAAGAAGAAACATGAAAAAATACTGAGAGATTAATGTAAATTAATACACTATACTTTAGAATTAGAGAAACCTCTGTTTGATTCCTGATTTTTCTACTTCAAAGCTCAAAAACTTTGAGTGAGTTACATAATCTTTCTAAGCTTCATTTCTGTTTTCTATTAAGGAGAAATGATTATCATTATAATGCATTAATATGAAAATTCAATCAGAATGCTTAACTAGTCTTTAGTATAGCTCAGTAGAGAAGGCTAGCATTAATTAAATTATACTTTAAAAGATAAGAACAATATAGCAACTATTCAAGCTCTCCTGAGGGTAAGGTGGGCTATACCTCTGGTGATCTGATCAGTGGACACTGCTCCCTTAGGCAACATGTTTTTAAATATCTCACCTGCTATTTTTTAAAGAAATATATGCCACAAAAGACTTTTAAATAAAACAGAACCTTTATATTTCACATAAAAATGTGCATTGCTATTTGGCATTCTCATGACTAAGAGTGGCTTCAGTCTTTAAAAGCCACGTTGTCATATATAACACTGACAAGAAGTTTTCCTCAGAAAGTCAAATAATTGCATTTGGTGTATTTTATTTCTCTCTGGTTCTGCTACAAGAAGCACAGTTCAAAGGAAGTATGCTTTAGATGGCCATATCAGCATAGAACTGAACGGGAGCACACAAGAGGCGATGAATTTGTAGGAGATGCAGAACTAGCTAAAGAGTCCATAGCACCTGGCAGCCCTAAAGATGGAGAGTTGAGGGCAGGTTTGCAAAGGCTGATGAAGTGGACTTAAAGTGATTTGTTCACCTATTTATTTTCTGTCTGTGGTTGGAACAGCATGACCATTTTGGTGTGGGTGAATGGGTAAATAAATGGTGGTTTGATTAAACACTGGAGATCCAGGAGGAGGAATGCATGTGGGAGAAAGATTACAAGTAAGTCCTGGATCGGGTTATTTTAAAGTTCACGTGATTGATCCTGATAGAACATTGGGGAGTAATTATTTCAATGGTTCTAGAACTAAGGAGAAAGATATGAGCTAGAATAAAATGTGAATGATTAGACTATGTATAATCGTATGTGTGCTGTATATTGATACTTTGGTTTAGAGCTTTGCCTTAATTTATACGCAGTGTATTCTAATACAAATGATCAACTCTCAATCTGTCCACTAGATTACACCTTACACTTTATGAAGTAGGGGAAGGACTTCTTAAACTATATCCAGTACACCAGAGGAGAGCGAAGGGATGCTTAAGGGAGTCTGGGAGAGTAAACTAAATTGGTAGACAGTAAATAGAAATCTCTATCATCTTAAAATTATGTAAGACCTACATTTGTCATCATAAAATACAAAGTGATTTCAATTACCTACTGTCAGAATTATTTAACTGTTTTTCAATTAAAATTAATGTAGAAATATATGCCAGATTTGTAAAATCATGGACACAGGTCAGAAAACTTTTGAGTACTATTAGCTCATAGAAGTGCTAGAGATTTGCTGATTTCTCTTTGTCACGTGCACGTATTTTGAAAACAAACCAAAATGCATGCTCCGGATACTCACCCACTCACACAACCCTATTTTGATGAAATAATTACTTACTCCTGCTTACCTTCTTCTAGGATTCATATTATTATTCATTTCAATAATAGTGTTCCTACAATTTGAAATTTTGGATTTAGAATTTTCCTCATATAAAATTGCATGGCAACTTTGATTTTCCTTGATGTCAAGCCATTATGTTGATTTGTGTTTATATACTTTTTCAATCATTTGCCTTATGTTAGATATTTAATCTGTCTTTTGTTTTTCACACCCATGAGCAAACTGGGATTTAGACTTCATCAAACCAGTGCCAGGCTAAATGTAACTGAGATATTTATGAATCTGTTATGTATTGTAATACACCGAACTCTCACAATGAAGCCCTAAGCAAGGGTTTCTGAATCATGGTAGTAAAGAAAAAATATAAGCTTTGGGAGAGTTTTCCCAATATTTATGATAATGAAAGACAGAAAGGAGTTTGTTTGCCCTAGCCAAGCAACAACCAAGCAGATTGTGTAGGTAGGCTAGTGCAATAGCTACTAGATATACTGAAAAAACAGTATTCCAACACAGTGAACTTCTACTTATAAGTACTACCCACATGCGCTTTGCAGTGGTTTGGTTAATGTGTGTTTTTTCTTGTGTATGTTGAAATGATATATATTAACTGGACAAATATATCTGGGACTTCCTGCCCAGGTATAGTTGCATATATTTTATCTCTTTATTGAATCACTTGAGTTTACAGCTCAGGAGACAAAGGACTCTTTAAAAAATAGGTTTTTATTGATTTCAGGGAGGAAGGGAGAGGGAGAGAGATATGAGCATCCATGATAAGAATCATTGACCTGCTATCTCCTACTCACCCCCCACTGGGGATCAAGCCTGCAACCCCAGCATGTGCCCTGAGTGGGAATCAATCTGTGACCTCTGTTTTGTAGGTCAACGCTTAACCACTGAGCCACGAAGGCTGAGCACGAGTTTTGTTTTGTTTTGTTTTTTTCAAAGCTGTGATGTACTGAGTGTCAGTTCTGTACCAGTGAGGTCTTACACACAGAAACTCATTATGGGGAAAATCATCATCATGTTGCTATTAGAACAATAATACCTCATCCTGAGTATTAGCAGAAGGAGAATTGGAAAACAGGTCCAGGAACCAAACCTAGGCCTTGCCAACTACATCTATAAACATGAGCATCTTGATGAAATCAAATTAAATGAACACTCTACTTACATGAATATTTGAGCTATCTTTACTGAAGCTTTTAAAGTTTACTGGAATTCGTGAAGGACTAATTAGTGCAAAGTGTAAGTGCAGCCCTTTAAGAGAGTAAGCTTGATCCCATTACCATGTCAAGTGGGTTAGACTACAAGTACTCCCCTGAGAGACGAGCTCACTCTCATTAGTTCTCTCCTATATGCATATGTTTACTGGTGGGGAGCTTGGAGGCGAATCAGGAAGAGGCAATGCATAATTAGGCTCATGTCTCCCAAATTGCTATTTCTGGGAGACCCCTCCTGATGAGCTCTCTCCCTCTCTGCTTCTGCGTTTGTCTTTTGTCATCTGAGCAGTCGGGCAAGCTAAGCCCACTTTGATACTTTGCTCCAAGGATAGCCTGTGAAGTGAGATGTTTTCACTCCTTTCAAGAACGCTGCTTCCTCAAGAAATGCATAAATATTCACTCAGCTAGATGGCAAGCTAGGATGGACTCCTGCCTCCCCTTCCTCACCTCCCATGGCAGTACCATGCTAGATATTAATGGGAAGCAAGAAGCTTAACTATCCCACAACCTTATGAAATGTTTAAGGAATGCAATAGCCTGGCTGGTATGGCTCATTGGTTGAGCTTTGGACTGTGAACCCGGAGGTCATGGTTCAATGACAGGTCAGGGCACATGCCAAGGTTGTGGACTTGATCCCTTGTATGGGGTGTATAAGAGGCACCCAATCAATGATTCTTTCTCATCATAGATATTTCTTTTTTAAATTATTGATTTTCAGAGAGAGAGGAAGTAAGAGGGACAGAGAAATAGAAACATCGATGAGAGAAAAACATCATCCATTAGCTGCCTCCTGCGTACACCCTCCTGGGATGAAGCCCACGACCCAGGCATGTTACCCTAACCAGAATCAAACAAGTGACCTCTTGGCTAATGGGCCGATGAGGGGCCAAGCACATCATTGATGTCTGTATCTCCCTCCGTCTTCCTCTGAAATCAACAAAAATATACTTTAAAAAAAAATACATTAAAGATACAAAGAACAATTTCCTCTCCGTGTGTGTATGAGTGTGTCTAGTAGAGAGTTGCCCAGAGAACAAGTGTGCAAGATGAGTCCCAGTGGGACTGAGCAAGGACCCAGTAGTTGCGGGCATTACATTAGAATAACAGGTATTCTAATCCCAAAGCGCTTATGGAACCCGGCTGAGAGAAAGAGCTGTCTACGTTGTGCGAAGGCAAGCATTTTACCTATCAACTTTTCACATCCCAGAATACGCATGAAATTGAGAAAATAGATGAGAAAAATGACTAGTGAAACGTAACATGCAGGGAAGTGTCCTTGGGGTGGCAATTCTTGGTCAGAGGGGAAAGCAAATGTGAATTGGTTGACCTTTGGGCTGAGCTCCTGAGCTTCAGCATCAAATTCAAAAGAAGGGACTTGTACACTTAGTGCCAAAATAGAGAATAACTCCAAGGTAATATAAGCAGCTGGAGGAAATAGAGAGGTTTCTGAAGACTATAGAAATATAAAATATTGCCCTCGCTGGTTTGGCTCCGTGGATAGAGTGTCGGCCTGCAGACCGAAGGGTCCCAGGTTCGATTCCAGTCAAGGGCACATGCCTGGGTTGCGGGTTCGGTCCAATGTGCAGAAGGCAGCTAATCAATGATCCCCTCTCATCATTGATGTTTCTATCTCTCTCTTCCTCTCTCTTCTTCTCTGAAATCAATAAAAATATATTTTAAAAAATAAAATATTTTCTAAGAGTTTATAGTACAATGCATACATAGAATTTATATGGACCCGATTATAAAATAAATCAATGAGAGATGAATCAAATATAGGGAGAAATATGTCATGTTCATGGTTGGTTCGCCTTAATAAAAAGTTTTAGTTTATCCAAAGTAAACTATAAATGCTATTCCAGTAAAAAGTACTAACACAGATTTTCAGACAGCTGGAATAAATTGAGTCTAAATTTTATGCAACAGAAAATACATTCATAAATGGGTAAGACAAACTTAAAAAATAATATTTTGGAGGAATTTACAGTGCTGGATAGTCTCCATTGCTCTCCTAAGGTTGATGCCCCACCCTTTCCCCATCTTTTTATGCCTTGGGATGCTGAACTGCATGGAACAAACCAACCAGACTTCCTGGTTATCTGGCTGCTTCAAACTTTGTCCATGAGAAGCACTGATAGGCAGACCTACTTGTTCTCTACGGAAGGCCAAAGTGCCTTATTCACAGCTCTTGCTAACAAATAGAGCTCAGTGAACCCTCTCAATGGCTCCATGTTATGGGTGTATTCCTGTATTGTACGGTTTATCTCATCTTGTTATGATTTTTCTATCTTCTTTGCTACAATGCTCTCCTTAAAGGTTCTCTTATATTTTATTAATCTGTATCTCAGAACACATTAATCAATGAATACAGTTTTTAAATCTGCAAGAATATAACCTGTTTACTGAACTGTAGCACAGTTTGTATCCCGAATCATTGTATTTTCACAAAAAAGGTTTATAGGTTTTAATAGAAATCAAGTTTATTATTTAAACATGAAGCCTGTAGTTGGGGGAAATGTTGTGTGGTTTTTTCCAAATGTAATAATCAAACAGTGAAATGTAAGAAAGTTCTATTTCAAAAAATAAATGAAAACATTACTATCTGTAGTTATTGTTTAATGGAGACACAATCCAATCTCAAGACAATTTTTGAAATCCCAAAGAAAATAATGCAATTGCTCTGAAAGCAATCAGCCATCTTTAATACTTTGATATTTAATAAAGATAGCTTTATCTCTGCAAGCACAATTTGATAACCAATATTGTATTCAGATAAATAAAAAAGCACTCAGAACAATGCACTAAGATTAAATTTGAATATAGAACTTTTTATATCTTCCCTACAACAAAAGAAAATTAGTACAGAATTTTTTTTAAATTGCTTTATTTTCCTCAAATCTCATTAATTGAGTACCCAGAGAACATAAACACACATGGAGAAATAAAAATACATATTTTGCAAGTCTTCTTAAATAAAAAATCATTGACAAGTCATGGAGAATATATTTTGAAAAATGTGAAAAAGTTTTAAAAATTTAAAATACTTTTAATATTACTTAACTAGTATTTCAGAAACAAAGTCTGAAATTTGAAAATCCAAAGCATAGAAGTGAATTTATATGCCTTGATAGCATATAAGATATAAAATAGTAAAGTATTATGTATGTAAATGGAATAATGTCAAGTATTATGTTTCTGATTTATTCATTTTAAAAGTAAGCTGTTTACTTCCCAGGCATATTCCATTTGCTGATTAAACTTCTTGGGAAGTTTTTTTAATATTAAGGATTACCTGCAGAGAGTACTTCAGATGGTTAAAGCAGACACTTTTGATTTGGGGCCATCTGGAGAATATACTAGAAGTAGAAACCAAATACAGTCCAAACACACTTTCATATTTGTACTAAATTTCTTAATAAAATAACACACATGGGCTCAACTTAAGGAAAATACTCAATATATAACAAATTAAATCACATCATATTTTATGTCTTATATATTGATAAATTCAATGTATGGCTTACTAGGAAAAACATATTTTGAATTAAGACAAAACCAAAGAAATATGAGAGCCCTAGAATTAATTTTAATAGTGTAATATGAGTAGATATGACAAAATACTGATGCTTTTTATAAAATACTAGGGGCCCAGTGCACAAAAATTTATGCACTTGGGGGGGGTCACTCAGCCCAGCCTGTGTCCTCTCACAGTCCTGGACCCTTAGAGGGTTGTCCACCTGCTGGCATGCCTGGTCAGCCTGGGTGAGGGGCTGATGGCTGTTTGCAGGCTGTCCAAGCCCCCCAGTGGGAACCCTCACCCCATGGGGGTGTGGCCAGCATGGGTGAGGGGCTGAGAGCCATTTTCAGGCTGCTCACAGCCCCTTCAGGGTTCGGGTCCCTACTGGGGTGCCTGGGTGAGGGTCTGGGGGCTGTTTTTAGGCTACCCACATCCCCTTCAGGGTTCAGGTCCCTTTTGGGGTGCCTGAGCAGCCTAGGTGAGGGGCTGATGGCTCTTTGCAGTCTGGCCACAGCTCTCATTGACCCAAGCGAGGCTGGCTGAAATCAGGTCCTGGGGTTTATTTATCTTCTATAATTGAAACGTTGTTGCCTTAAGTGGAGGCCAAAGCCTGCCTAGGCAGGCAACGAAGCCTCCTTTTGCTTTAGCTCCCTAGCTTCTATAATTAAAACTTTGTTGCTTTGAGCTGGCCGAGGCAGGCAGTTTCTTCCAAACAAAAGCCTCTTGTTTGCTCTAGCTCAGTGGCTGCTGGCCACCATCTTGGTTGGTTTAATTTGCATACAGTTGCTCTGATTGGCTGGTGGGCATGGCTTGGCTGGTGGGCATGGTTTAGGTGTCTTGGAATGATGGTTAATTTGCATATTACTCTTTTATTAGATTAGATATTGAAGCAGTGGAAGTGGATCATCCAGTGTGGTGGTGGGGGTGAAGGGGAGTACATGTAAGTTAATTTCTTGTCTTTATTTTTCTGTCCTTTTTCTGAACTTGCATGAGGTACCAAATGTAGCTTTGAGCAATTAAAAACTGACCTCCAATATTTTTTCCTGTCATCCATGAAAATGTTCCACTAGACATTATAATTTTACCCTACAATACATTTCCAACCTGATTCTTACTACTTTCCAGGTAGCCATGCTTAACTCTTATGTTCTTCTCTACTCTCCTGCATTTCTTGGCCACTTCATTACATTGAATTTGTTTCCTCTACACCTGGAATGCTCTGGGTTTAGACACTGATATGATCTTATGAACTTCAGTGTAAAACTAGAGGCCCTGTGCATGAATTTGTGCCCTGGGGGTGGTGGTGGTAGGAAAGACTGTGGGAGGTTGACTGCCAGCCTTAAGGAGGGAGCCAGCCCATTCCCTCCCTGAGAAAGGGGCCACATATGCTGACACCTACCCCTGGTTCCTTGTCCCTGTCCTAGCCCAGCCCAAAGGCCCTGGCAGGGTCAGGAAAGGAGGCGACGTTCACCGTTGGCACCCCACCTCCATGTGGTTCCCTGCCTGCCTTCTCCTTTTTCCCTCGCTGCTGTGCTGCCACCTCAGTGGGTGGGCAGGCAGGCCCCCAGTGAAGGGGGAAAAGAGGAACAAGACAAACCCTTTAGTCAAGGGCTGACTTTCAATAGATCACAACAAGGGAGCTGCTCTGCTACATATGAAACCACAACCCAAAAGCAGGTCTCTACGAATGGTTTAGCACCAGGGGCTGATGCGGGCTGGCTTGCCAGGGAGAGGGGCCATGGGAGGTAGGCTGTGGGAGCATATTGACCATCAGAGGGCAGTTCCTGTGTTGAGCGTCTGTCCCCTGGTGTTCATAGCAACCGGTTGTTTCTCCATTCAGTCAATTTGCATATTAGCCTTTTATTATATAGGATGGTCTTTGAAATATCACTCTCCTCTGAAACCTCTCACCTGCAAAAGAAAGTAATCATAGTCCCTAGACCTAAATGTAAAATAGAAATATAGAACCCCTAAAAGATGACATAGGAGAAAATCTGGATTATTTTGGATAAGGGAATAACATTTAGAGATAATACCAAAGGCACAATCCGTGAAAGAAATGCTTGCTAAGATAGATTTCATTACTATTAAAAATGTCTGCTCTACAACAGACACTAAAAAGACAAGCTACGAACTGGAGAAAAAACTTGCACAACGTATATCCGAAAAAAGACTGTTATTTGAAATATATAAAGAATTCTTAAATTTCAGCAGTAAGAAAATGAACAACTCAATTTGAACAGGGACAAGAGACATCTCACTAAAGAAAAGATACAGATAACAAACAGGCATAAGGAAAGATGCTTCTGGTCATATGTAATTATGGAAATTCAGATTAAAAAAACAGTGAGATTCCACTCTGCGACTATTAGAATGGCAATACCCAGAACAATGACAGCAGCAAAAGCTGGTGAGGATTTGGAGGAACAGGAATTCTCATTCATTATGGATAGGAACATGAAGCTGTACAGCTATTTGGAAGACAGTTTGGTGGTATATTTGATAGATATTATACTAAGAGTTTCGCAATTGTCTTTTTTTATTTTTTAATTTATCTTTGAATTACAGTTGATATAATATTATATTAATTTCAGGTTTACAGCATAGTCATTAGACATTTATAAGCCTTATCTAACACCATGCATACTTACTACAATATCTTTGCCTATAATCCCTTATGCTGTACTTTACATCCCCTTGACTGTTTTTTTAAAAATATATTTTTATTGACTCCAGAGGGGAAGGAAGAGGGAGAGAGAAGCATCAATGATAAGAGAAAATCACTGATGAGCTGCCTCCCACGCACTCCCTACTGGAGGTGGAGCCCACAACCCAGACATGTGCCCTGAGAATCCAACCATGACTGCCTGGTTCATATGTCGATGCTCAGCCACTGAGACACACCAGCCGGGCATCCCCTTGACTGAGAATGTATAACTGATCATTTGTACTTTTTAATCCCTTTCACCTTTTTTACTCATCCCTCCAACCCCCTCCCCCAACATCTGGCAACATTCAATTTGTTCTCTGTATCTACAAGTTTGTATCTTTTTAAAAGTTTGCATCTAAGTGAAATTCTATGGCATTTATTTTTCTCTGACTAGTCTCACAATGTGCCATCCATATTGTCACATATGTTAAGATTCCATTATTTTTTATGGCTGAGTAGTGTTCCATTGTATAGGGTGTCCCCCCAAAATGTATATACACACTTTGAATTATTATAAAGGAAATGTTTATTAAAAAGACATTTCATTTTCAAAGTTGAGATATCAACTGTTACAATGTGAATACATTTTTTTAGGGCACACCATAACACTTCTTTATTTTCATCTGTTGATGGACACTTATGTTGATTCCATATCTTGGTTATTGTAAATAATGCTACAGAGAAGATAGGGGTCCATATATCTCTTGAAATTAGTGTTTTAGATTTTTAAAAAATTAATGCCCACACATAGAATTGCTGGGTCACATGGTTGTTCTATTTTTAATTTTTTTGAGGAACCTTCAAACTGTTTTTCATAATTGCTTCACCAATTTGCAATCCCACCAAAAAGGCATGAGGGTTCCCTTTCTCCACGTCCTCGCCAACACTTGTTGTTTGTTGATTTATTGATGATAACTGTTCTGACAGGTATGAAGTGATCTCTCATTTTGGTTTTACATTGCATTTCTCTGATGATTACTGATGTTGAGCATCATTTCATACGTCTATTGACTATCTGCTTGTGCTATTCAGAGAAATGTCTGTTCAGGTCCTCTGCACATATTTTAAATTTGATTGTTTGTTTTATTAATGTCAAGTTGTATTATCAACTGCCTACAAATTTTGGACATCAATCCCTTATCAGATATATCATTGGCAAATACCTTCTTTCATTTAGTTGATTGTATTTTCATTTGGTTGATGGTTTCCTTTGCAGTGCAAAAACTTTTTACATTGATATAGTCCCATATGTTCATTTTGCTTTTGTTGTCTTTTCCCTAGAAGACATAATCATTGCTCTGTTTTCTTATAGTTTTATGGTTTCAGGTTGTACCATTAAGTCTCTAATTTGCTTTGAGTTTATTTGTTGTATAAAATGTAGGAAAGTGGTACAATTGTGTTTTCATTAAAAATATCTTCTATGTATATTTTCAAAAGTAACTGTGTTCATCATCAGCTTTAACATAAAAAATTCCTTTGCAAATTCTATCTAAATTTTGTGTCTTTCTGGACAATTCAAATTAAGCATGAATTAAAGTAGTGTTTGAGAAAAGCTCCTGAATAGTCTTATACCAAGCTAATTAATAAACTAATAAATAAATTAAGAGCATGTGAGTCCTTTGGGCTTCCTCACACTATCTTAATTCATGCAGCATTTTCACTATTGGAGATCTTTTCAATAGGAACTGCACATTTATTTTAGAAGAAGCTTGAAGACCATAATGAAATAAGTATTGACTCACTTTCTCTCTGAATACTTGAAGCATAACATATTGTCCTGTGAAGGAAAAGAAGTTATAATGATTATGAAATATAGACTATAATTTCTGACTCTAAATTGCTTAGAAACTTCATTTTCCATGCCATTGATCCACTGGTATACTATAAAGCTAAAAAAATATGCTCAAAAGGGGTAAAAAATTAATAACACATCTACCTAACTGAACTGACAATTTCTTTTGTGCTTCTAGAAATTTGAAGTTATACAGTTTTTGAGAGCTGTAAGATTTGGTACCTAGAATCTTATCACCACTTTTCTCTGGTGATTAAACTTACATTGTGTGTCAAACTGAACTATGTCTTCTACTGGAAAAAGAAACTAGCATTAATTAAGCCATATTGAACCCTTTCTACCATTTGGGCACATTCTTGTGATAATTGATCAATTTTTTAAAGAAGTGTAATTAGCCTGTTCAGTGTGGCTTAGTGGTTGAGCTGTTGACCTATGAACCCAGAGGTCTCAGTTCGATTCCCGGTCAACATGCTCAGGTTGCAGGCTCATTCCCCAGTGTAGGGCATGCAGGAGGCAGCCAGTCGCTCTGAAATCAATAATATATATATCAACTTAAGAACATAGTATATTAAAGTAAAAAGTCATTTTACATTTATAATATCTTTATTATTATTATAATGTCTGTATGTTCATTCTGTGTAAGATCCCACATCTAAAGAGAGATTTCCTAAAAAAATTCTACTAATAGTAAATGTTAAAATCAATACATGCTCTGACAATTTAGTAAAATATGTTAGTCACTCAGAAAGTGAACAATCACACCCATTCCTTGCTGTCTCTGTGTATTTTCTGTTTCACTGTTCAGTGTCTTTACCTACAGTACATAGAATCTGTAATCCTCCAGTGACCACTAAGCTGCTGAGCTTTCAAATGTGACTATATAAGCCCAACTAGACTTGGTGTAGGATAAACACCGTATTTTTTTAAAGCACATTTTCACAGCGGAAAATATAGATTACAGCGCATGGCTTTCAAAGATGCATTTAACATGCCATTTTAAAGGATGGTGGTCTTCAGAGCAGAGGTGAATGGAAGTTTCAATAATGTAGTGCGAGTATAGAGAAAATGCCAGTTGTTTCTAAAACTTAAAAAAAAATATATGTTTTCATTGATTTCAGAGAGGAAGAGAGAGGGAGAGAAAAATAGAAATGTCAGTGATGGGAATCATTGATAGGCTGCCTCCTACATCTTTTCTGCTGGGGACTGAACCCACAACCAGGCATGTGCCCCAACTGGGAATTAAATTATGACATCCTGGTTTATAGGTCGATGGTCAACCACTGAGCCACACCAGCCAGGCTAAAACTTCTTTTTTAAAGAAACAAGGTAATGGATTTGTATATAAGAACAATTAGGTTGGACAACTTGAGGCATCCAATTGGGGTCTATTTAGGCTGCAATTACCCACATGACCTTCTTTTCCCAAAGGCTTTGAAAGGAAAGATGATGTCCAGCTAGGACCTTGAAAATAGTTTCCTAAATTACCTTTGTCATCTACCTTGAGGACCTAAGCTACAGGAACAACTAATAGCAACTTTTATCTAGGGACCTGGGATTCTGCCGGAGGAAAGAGACGCATGTGAACGGTCGTCTCAAAAGAGTATGAAGAACAGTTGTTAATATCAAGAGACTTGGCTAGCATAGTGAGAGAGGAATGGGCAGTTTGGGGCAGGCTCCCCACTTCTTCGATCCAGTCCCCACCATTAGCTTGCTTCCCATCCCCACTACCACCACCAAGAAAACTCTTGCCTGTGATTGGGTAATGTAGATGATCCAAAGGAAACTATTGTTTACCAAAATCTGTGTGCCCGTCTTGTGTTCCCAAATGGATGTTAAGGTCCTTAAAGCATACTGTTTGCCAGGTCCATTAGTAAATGTCTAATATGAATTTATCTCATTAAACAACAGGACAACCATATGGGATTAGAATACTGTTATCCGCTTCACTTTTCTAATGAGAGGTGGGTAACAGTATCCTAATTCCATATGGTTGGTGTTAATACTAGTAATGGGGTTAATTCATTTGCCAACCATCTTAGAGTATGTAAGAGGTGGGGTAGGTCTATGTAGTCTACAGCTCATGCTCCTGACCTCCTTCTATGCACTTTGTGTGTCTGGGTTCACTCTGCTCCCAGCATAGTAGTCTGTACACAGCAGTGGCTTAACAAATCTCTGTTGCTCTGATGGAAAACAAACAGTATATTTTTATGCATTCACTAAACGTATATTCAGACATTGAATGAGGCCCTGTTCTGGGCACAGATTAGTTGTTAATTGCATAGTTATAGTTCCTCATGAGCATATGTGAATAGCAGTCTTCTAGAGGAGAGGACATGATAAACCAATGTAGCAAGTGAGTTTTTGATACTGTGGTCACTGTGGGGGGATGCCTACCTCTGCCTAGAGAGTGGGAATGTTCCAGAGACAAGGCAGTGAGGACCTGGGTCCTGGAGAATGAACAAGAGATGATGAGGAGGGTGGCATGCTAGCTAGAGGCAACCTCACAGAGAAAGGCAAGCAGGTGTGTCAGAGACAGGAGAAATCAAGCAATTGCGCTGGTCATTTAACTTGTCTTTGAAAATCTTACCAGAGACAGATGTATGTTAGGTTCTAGAATTTCTAAAAAGGAGAAATGTGCTTTGTAAATGCAGTAACGCCTGGCCGTGGGGAAAGGAAACACTGGAGAGAGGCTGACAAGCCTCCGAAAGTTGTGGACGGTCAGGGGACAGCGGCTGGGAATGTGCAGAAGGCCTGGCATTTTCCCTATTTTTATGGGTTGGCAACTGAAAACTGGACTTTTTAAGGTAGGATTGTCTCAAAGGAGGGGGCACAGGGCCTCTGATGAGTCAACATGAAATGGCGTCTTCATTTCAGGGAACCACATAGAAAGTTGTTGGAGAGGTGAGCATTATATTTTAAAATAATTTCCCTGACGTGCTCAATTATACGTTTCTTACCAACAACATCTGTGAGTGGGAAAATAAAGATCAAGTTGCCAGTCTCTCCACTGTATGCTTAAGTGATGAATAAACAGATTAAGGCATCTCATAAAATGTGTTGCGTTCGGTGGTGACATTTTGCGCGTAGGATAAATCCAGAAGGGCAGAAACAAAGAAATTGTGCTTTTCAGTTTTTACTCTTTTTTACACCATTTTCTGTAGTTCTACAGGTGTTTGGAAAAAGGAGCCTTAGAGTCAGAGGGATTGCATGCATGAATAATTCTTTAAAACCTCCAGTTTTCTCAGGTATAAAACAAGAATAACCAAAAATATCTCTCCCATGCTTTTGAGAGGATTACATAAACTAGTACAGGGAGGCACGGATTCCATCCTCACATACAGTGGTGGTTTACAAATACCCGTTTTCTTCTTTCTATCTGCTGTTGACCTGTTTTCAAGGAAAGTAAAATATAACTCCCATCATAATGTAAATTATTCAGCCCTGCCCACTAGGCACTCAATACATATTAGATGCTTCATGAAATCAATTGTACACTTTTCTTTCTCTCTCTCCCCCCCGCCCCCTCTGTTGTCGGAAGGGCTTAAATTTTCAGAAGGAAATCTTTACGTAATTGGCCTCTCCAAAGTTCTGGCTAAGATGTGAGGAAGCGCTGATGTTTTGATTGCACTCAGATTAGTATGGGGAAAGGTGTCTGGTGAAAACAAACCCCAAATTCAGCAGGCATCATATGAGTCCATGGAGGACTCATCAATGGGTGAGAGGAATTCACTGGTGGCATCTGAATGGAAGAGGAAGGGGATATGCAAAGCCCCAGAGGAGAGGTAACTACCCTGGCTGCTTCAAAAAGGAGTACACTCCCAAATGGCAGGACTCTGTCTTTTAGCCAGATTCATTTTTATTTTGCTTTAGAATGAGTAACAAATATATTTTTATGGATCAAAATTCACAAAGCACTTAAGTTTACCCAGGGACAAATTCACCTCCTAACTCTACAGCAGCTAACCAGTTTCCTTGAATACAGGCGACCACTGCTATTGATTTCTTGAGTATCCTTCAGAGGAAATTAAACACCTACAAGCAAACATAATTCTTCTTTTTTTTCTGGTTTTGTTTTATTTTATTTATTTATTTATTTATTTATTTATTTATTTATTTATACAAATGGTAGTATGCTAGCTAGGCACACACCTGCACCTTTAATTCTTTATGGAAAATTTTAATTTGAAGATCAATGTATATTGATGCAGAAATGACTTCCGGATTTGTAACTGTGGAAGGGTGCAGACTCTAAAACCCGTACCGCTACCTGGGCACCTCTGACTTCCTGTTTCAGTACTGTGGCATCATCGAATCCTCACAGGTTCCTCTTCACATTGCTAAGAACACGCACTCATTTGTTGGGTCATTTATTCATTGATTTAATCTACCCCAAGGAGAAGTAATAAGAAAGGCATGTTGCCTGCCCGGTGGGCTTCAGCGGTGGAGTGTTGGCCTGTGATTAGAGGAGGTCAGGGTTAGAGTGCTAGTCATGGCACGTGCCCGGGTTGCAGACTGGATCCCAGAAGGGGGCTTGAAGGAGGCAGCCAATCAATGATTCCCTCTCATCACTGATGTTTCTACCTCTCTCCTTCCCCCTTCCTCTCTGAAATCAATAAAAAATAATTTTAAAAAGAAAAGAGTAGAAGCTGTTTGAAGGCTCCAACACTTTTTTGGGGCGACACTTTGAAGAACACATCTACATGTAAACTGTCCAATTTATCTGAAAAAATTCCCTGATGTAAAGGACATCATGTATTCAGATACTTGTAGAAAGAATTTTATGGTTATAGTCCTCTGTTCAGCCATCAAGTTACCGGGGAACAAAAAATCTTTCTCTCAACAGACACAGGACAGTTCCAGATGCTGGTGGATTCTGCTCTTCACAGGGTCATGGAGAGGTCGGGCCCTACCAGCTTGCATTCTTAGGGAAGAGGAAGTCCCAGGTGGACGCCTGGCCATGCAGTGTTGTCATGGGGAGTTTGGGTTGTGCAGCCATCACAGCAAGCAAACCCTGGAAGGAGAGCTTTGGAGATTTTATTAAATATTTAAGGAACCATCCTTCTAAGTGGAATGTTGAAAACGGGCATGTTTCAAAAATATGTGCAGATAAAAACAAACCAAATTGGTCACTCACATAGGGCATGTTGACCCTGATATTCAGTCTAGACGACATTCATTAAATGTCTACTGTGCACAGGTTTTGGTACAAGGTTCTGGGAATACAGAACTGTCATACTGAGAATCAAATAAGGAATGGCATGAAAAAATCAGTCTCCATCTGAGTATAACAAGCAGCGTGTAGGGCTCTATGGGAGATTAAGGGGCTAATACTTTACTCATCCTGAAAAGTCAGGAGGTCAAAAGAGAAGTTCCTAAGGAACATGAAGGATACCTTTAATAAAGAGTAGGGGTTTAAGTAAAAAATAAATAAAAAGATGAATTCTAGAAAGAGAATGCAAAAGAATAAAGCTTCTGAGGCAGGGTAGAGCATTCAGTGTTTGGATAACTCCAAGTAGTTCTTAATGAATGCGATTCAGGATGAGCAATATGGGGGAAAGCAGAAGAGATTAGAGTTATTTGGGTTACCAGGGTCCTTGCACAAACCACAAAGAGTGGGAGGCCACCTTGATCGGGACACTATGGTATGAAAGCTACAGGAATTGTCCGTCCTTCAAATTGTTGATGTGCGAAAACATTAAACGTGAGTTATCGACTTGAAACTACAGCAACAACAACAACGACAGCACCACCAACAAATCATGGTAAGTGCCGAGAAAGAGAGACTCCCCTACCCCTGCTCCTGGCAACTATTGATCTGTTGTTCTGTCTAAGAGCTTGGAGTACCTGTGATTGTGTGTGTGCGTGCTAGATTCCACATGTAAGAAAGATTATATGGCACTTGTCATTCTCTGACTTATGTCACTTAGCATAATACCCTGAAGGTCCTTTCCATGTTGTCAGAAATAGCAAGAGTTCATTCTTTTTTATGGCACAGTAATATTTCCTTTGTACACACGTCACGTGTTTTTTTCCCTCAATCTATTTGTGTATCAATAGAACTAGTCTTTTGATGGGAGCCTTTAAACCATTTACATTTAAAGGAGTTATTGATAGGATGCAAGCTGGGTGCGGGGGAAAGTCAATGAAAAAAATGACTTCTGCCCTCACTTCTGTCTTGGAGAAAGCTGCTCCTCTAGCCCTCACTCTGAAGCCAGCCAAAGCAGTTCCTCCCTGTACATACATCCCTGGTGCTTTTCTAGCCACTGCCCCAATGCTGGAGCTCAGAGCAAGTGAGTCTGTTAGTGAGTAAATCCACACACCGGCCCCTAACTGGGAACCTGAGACTCCAGCAAGCAGCCCTCTCTGTCACTCAACTGCAATCCCTGCCCGTTTTCACAGCCAGAAGTTATGAGGATTTCTCTTCCTGGCACTGGGACCCCGGGCTGAGGAGTGTCAGCTCGGATATCCTTCCACCCCCACTTCTTAACTGCCATAGGCGAGTGTGGGGCCTGCCCCTTCCGCATCTCCAATTCTCCTACCAGTACATTGCGGCTTCTTCTGCATATCCTTAACTATGACAGACTTATGTTCAGCTAGTCTTCAGGCTGTTCTGGGGGAGGTGGGGGTTGTTCTGTACTTTAGCTGTAGTTTTGATGTAGTGCTGGGCAGAGGTGAGCACAGCACTTCCTTCCTCTGCCATCTTGATGAAAAGTTCTTCCTTGCAATTTATTTGTGAAAAAAATCACATCTTTTGTCCTTTAGTTTTGTTTTGGAATTTTCTGATTGCATCCTATGGTAACATTTCACATGTTCCACTGTCTCTTATTTGTCCTATAAACTGAACCTTTATAAAAAGTGCCCTGTCCAGACCCTACCCTAAGAAAAATAAATTCTCTAAGAGTAGGACTTCCTTACTTAGTTCTTAATCCCTTTACCTTTTTATCCCATCTCCCCCACCCACCTTGATCTGGCAGTCATCAAGTAGTTCTCTGTATCTAGGAGTTTGTTTCATTTTGTGTTCATTTGTTTATTAGATTCCACATATAAGTGAATTACATGGTACTCGTCTTTCTTTGTCTATATTGTCACTTAGCATAATATCCTCTAAGTTCATCCAGGTTGTGATAAATAGTAAGATTTCCTTCTTTTTTATGGCCCAGTAGTATTCCATTGTGTATATGTAGCACATTTTCTTTATCCATTCATCCACTGATGGATACTTAAGTTGCTTCCATATCTTGGCTATTGTAAATAATGCCACAATAAACATGGGAGTGCATATAACTTTTTGAATTATTTCTTTATTTTCTTATGCTAAATACCCACATGTAAAATTGCTGGGTCTTATGGTAGTTTTATTTTTTAATGTTTGGCAAAATTCCAGACTGGCTGCCCCAATTTACAGTCCCACCAAAAGTACACAAGAGTTCAAACACTTATTTCCTGATTTTTTTAATAATAGTCATTCCAATAGTCATCTCATGGTGGTTTTGAGTTACAGTTTCCTAATGATTATTGATGTTGGATTTCTATTCATGTACCTGTTGGCCATCTGCATATCTTTGGAAAAATGTCTATTCAGATTTTCTGACAATTTTTAATCAGTTTGTTTGGAGTATTTTGCTATTAAGTTATATTAGTTCTTTATATATTTTATATATGTGTCCCTTATCAGATCGATGGTTTGCAATTTTTTTCTCTCATTCAGTAGATTATCTTCATTTTTTAATTTACCTTCTTTGTTGTTTAAAGTATTACATAAGTCTCCTTCCCCTCCCCCCATTGACCTCTCCCCAGCCATTCCCACCCCCTAGCACTTGCCCTCACCCCCATACTATCTGTGTCCATTGGTTATGCTCATATGCATGTAGATAAGATCTTTGGTTAATCTCTTACCCATGCCACCCCCTCCCCTGCCTTCCCTCTTAGGTTGGTCAGTCTGTTTGATGCTTCTATGACTCTGGCTCTATTTTTATTTGTCAGTTGAGTAGGATCATGTAATATTTACCTTTCTCCAACTGGCTTATTTCATTTAGCATAATGCTCCCCAGGTCCATCCATGCTGTTGCAAATGGTAAGAATTCCTTCTTTTTTACAGCAGCGTAGTATTCCATTGTGTAGATGTACCAAAGTTTTTTAATCCGCTCATCAGCTGATGGGCATTTTGCTGTTTCCAGATCTTAGCTATGGTGAATTGAGCTGCTGTGAACATAGGGATGCATATATCCTTTCTGATAGGTGTTTCTGTGTTCTTGGGATAGATTCCTAGAAGTGGGAACACTGGGTCAAAAGGGAGTTCCATTTTTAATTTTTTAAGGAAACTCCATACTGTCTTCCATAGTGGCTGCACCAGTCTGCATTCCCACCAGCAGTGCACGAAGGTTTCTTTTTCTCCACATCCTAGCCAGCACTTGTTTGTTGATTTGTTGATGATAGCCATTCTGACAGGTATAAGATGATACCTCATTGTCCTTTTGATTTGCATCAGTTGTCTTTTCATTTTGTTGAAGGTTTTCTTTGCTGTGTAGAAGGTTTTTGGTTTGATATAGTTTCACTTATTTAGTTTTGGTGATAGTGTCAGATTCAAGAAAATTATTACCAAGACCCACTTCAAAGAATTTACCCCAATGTTTTCCTTTAGGAACTTTATGGTTTCAGGTTTTGCATTCAACTATGTCATCCATTTTGAGTTAATTTTTGTGTATGGTGTACGATAGTTCATTTTCATTCTTTTGCATGTAGATATTTCAATTTTGTTCAATACCATTAATTAAAGACATAGCCCTATCCCCATTGTGTGTGTGTGTGTGTGTGTTATTTTTTTGGCTCCTTTGTTATGAATTTATTGACCATATTCTGTTGTTTCATGTTAATACCACACTGCTTTAATTACTGTGGCTTTGAAATACAGGCTGACATCAGGGAATGTAATGGGACTTGAAATCAGGGGGCACTGACGTCCCCCAGCCTTGTTCTTCCTTCTCAAGATTGCTTTGGCTATTTGTGGTCTTTTAGAGTTCCATGTTCATTTTCAGATCGTCTGCACTATTTCTGTGAAAAAAAAAAAATGCCATTGGCACTTTGATAGGAATTGCATTGAACATGTGTGTATATTACTTTGGATAGTATGAACATTTTACCAGTAATAATTTTTCCAGTCTATACCATGAAATTTTTCCAAAATAAAGTCTAATTTCCTGAATATGCTGCTTAATATTAATTTACCCCTTGGATTTTAAACTGTTTTTGCCTCTTCTGGGACCACTTCTTTCAAATGTTTTTTCCTGTATTGAGGACAGGGGCTATGACTGATTTATTTTCTATATTCCCATCTCAAGGTATATTTGGCTGGTCCATGACTTTAGGATATATAAAAGTATAGATAGATAGGTAGGTAGATAGATATCTATGTATTTAGATTTTGTTTTTAAGTGGGTATGAGAAAGGATAAGTGCACTTGAGGGGGAAAAGCTCATTATGAGAAAGAAAACAAAAAGAATATATAGTAGGGCCCTAACCAGTTTGGCTCAGTGGGTAGGGCCTGCAGACTGAAAGGTCCCAGATTTGATTCCGGTCAAGGGCATGTACCTTGGTTGTGGGCACATCCCCAGTGGTAGGGGAGGGGTGTAGGAGGCAGCTGATCGATGTTTCTCTCTCATCAATGTTGCTAACTCTCTATCCCACACCCTTCCTCTCTGTAAAAAAAAAAAACACAATAAAATATAGTTTTTTTAAAAAGAATATATAGTAGGATCCAAAGAAAAACATTGGGACAGACTAAGGACAAGAGGAATTGGGCATTTGGATTTATCTTTAATTATCAGGAAACAAATAAGTTGTGGTGTTAAAATTGCTCAGTACTCAGCAAACATCATTCTCTGACACTGTGATATTCACTGCTTCAAAAGGGTGGCCTTTTCTCCCTCATAGGCTGCTGCCTCTTGTTGTTCAGATAAGTTCCAATGACTTTTTTTTGCAAGGAGCTCAATAAACTTTCTAGATTATAAGTGTTCACTGTGAGACAGAGCAGGCACACAGTATTAGGGGAGGATGGGAAGATGAATCTTAGTTTCTTTTCTCAATAAGCTTTTGATGAAATGATAGCGTTTACAATAGGGATGATATTTTCTATTTTAGATTTGCTTTGCATATCATTTTATAAAGCAAGGAAAATAATACTTCTGTGTTTTTTTTTTTAATGTCTATCTGGAGCTCTAGTGCGTAAAAAGTTTTGGTTTTCTGTCAGTTTTAGGGACAAATCATTTCAAAAATACTGAAATGAAGGAGTTTGATGGACAGAGTGAGTAGGAACATTGGGGAAGATGGTATTCTTCTCCCAAAAGACTGATGATCACATACTCGGAGGAAATTTGTTGAGAAGGTCTACCTTAACTATTTTTTTTCCTAGAGATTCAAGCCCGAATAAGCCACAAATTGCTTACAAAGCTCTTCAAAGTAATATGTGGGCCTGGCACCCAGATTGTTCACGCTGTTCCAAGTGCTGTCATAGTTCAGTCTTCCCCATGGCTGATATGCATGTTTCAGCTCATTTCTTACCATTATAAATAATTCATTAGATACTATATGTAATTCACAGTCTTCTCTGAAGATTAGAAGTTACAGGCATGCCCATGCAACATGGTTCCAGCTATTTGTGAATGTTGATTTTTAAGTGCCAAGGCTATGGTGTAATTATTAGAAGCATATTAATTAGCTGATTTTCATTAGGCAGTACTGCAAGCAAAATTAGCAACAAAATGTTAACTGGTAGGAGATCTTTTTTATTGCATATCTCATAAAACAAAACCAAACAAAATTTGGTACACGTTCATAATCTCTGTGGCATTAATTAATTCTGTTATTCACTAATGAACTTTAATAAATTAACTTATGCATTACGGATATTGGATCATGAAGAGGTATTTATTATGTTTAACTTTTTGCCTGGTCCCTGGAATTTGGAGTTGGAGCACACATTAGCTGTTACCTTGTCCAATCTGTGCATTTAAGGACAACATAGCTGAAGCCCAGATTTGAGATGGAGAGTCACTTACTCAAGGTTTTGTCCTAATATATAAAGAGCCAGGGTCTGTCACAACCTAAGCGTCCAGACAGATGACCAAACACCAGGATAGGGTCCAGGCTGGAATGGTGGAAATCAGTCCTGAGTCCTAGCTGCCCACGGCAGGAGTCAGTCCTGGATCCCGGCCACCCATAGCACGACGGCAGGAAGGAGCTGTGGGAATGTAGCCATGCTGTCATTGGACTGGCCTCTGGGTCCCTCCCCCTGCCTGCATGCTCTGGGGAACCAGAGCCATGATACAATCAGACTGACCTCCTGGTCCCTCCCCACAGGCCCACAGGTCCAGGAACCAGAACCATGCTGCGATGGGACTGGACCCTCCCCAAGGGGTCCCAGATTATGAGAGTGTGCAGGCTGGGCTGAGAGACTTCTCTCCCCACCCCACCCCAGTGCACAAATCTTTGTGCACCAGGCCTCTAGTTTGTAAATATTTGGGAAGGCAGATACGTAACACAAAATAAGAACAAAGAAACACTTAGCTGCCTTGCATTCACTCAGGCTTTCCTGGGACCTGAGACAAAGGCTCCTGTGAGAGCTCTCTGCGGGTTAATGTGGAAACCAGAAGAGACACAGCCTCTGCTCTATTTTACAATCCGCAAAAGGGCAAGGAGTGGATAGTTGGTGCTAATGGGGTCAAAAACTGGCAGGAGACCAAGGTCCTGGTTTCCACTCCTGAAACTAATATTGAATTTATCCTGAGTTGGGCCTCTCATATGCCTTGTCTCATTTGTTACTTACAACTAATCTGCCACGTATGTAAGATCATTCCCACCGTTCTCCTGAGAACAAAACCGACAGACACAATGTCTATCAATGGACACATGACTGGCAACACATGGGCCAGGATGTGACCTTTTATAGGTTATTTGACCTAAGTCCCTGGTAGGATTATTTCTTATTATAGGGCTGAGAACATTTTCCTGGATTATGGAGCCATTTTCTCCCTCTCTTTCTCCCTCTATAGTTTTGGAAGGATTTTGAACCCTCTTCTACAAGTCCATTTCCTCATTATTCCTCTCCCCCACCCCCGGCCAAGCTGAGTTACTCACTTTCCTACAAACTTGGGGCCCAAGGAAATATGAGAGCAGGAAAGAAATCAACTTTTTAAAAATATCTACTGTTTTATCCAGTGTAAATATTTATTTTCACCTGGAACTCACAGTTATATTTCAAAAAAGACACTAAAGCCTACACATTATAGATGAGGAAACAGATTTCATATGGTGACTTCACAGGTGACCCATAGCTGCCAAAAAGACCAGAGAGGAGATATGAACAGGGTTCCTGGCTACACAGGCAATGCTGTTCCTCCATGCCAGCTTGTCAGCAGCATTAGAAACCAAGTCTTTCTCTCACCTGATCATTAGCTGCAAGATGATTTGAAAAGAGAGAGAGGGAGAGGGAGAGGGAGAGGGAGGGAGAGGGAGAGGGAGAGGGAGGGAGAGAGAGAGAGAGAGAGAGAGAGAGGGAAAGGAAAGAAAGAGAGGAAGAGACTTTAATGCTTTCAGAGGAGAATAGTAATTCATAGAAATAAATGGAAGGAAACTAAAATATAATTTTCTGTCATGAAGAAAAGGTCTTATAGGGTTTCGGTTTCTTTCTCCTTTCTAAGCTATTTTAGCTGCAGTGTTTTAAAATGGGAATGGCCAATTTAAAATTACAGACTTCCAGCACTATTTTGATGGGGTGATATTACAGGTCTGTCCATTTAAATACATTTCTGTTGTTGAGGCATAAAAGCTGACTGGTTACTCAATCTGAAGGGTTTACATTTATAAAGATATAAAGCATTTCATACTTAGAGGAGGGCTGGGCTATCTCTGGGTCATGCACAACTTTGCCTGGCCCTCTCTGCCGCATCATTGACCAAGGTCACAGTGTGCTTGAATTCCCGTTAGTACGCCTCTTTGATTGGCATACTTAAAAGTATCATATCATTATAACTAATGTCCTGTGATGTTTAAATAGCTTGAACCATACTAACAGCTAGTTTGAAACATGATACAATTCCTTTTTATTAAATAAACAGTCCCTTAGTTTGTAAAATCTGTTCAACTCTAATAGCACATTTACTAGTATATACCTTATCTCATTTACTATCTCAAGAATCCTGTGAAGTAGGCATCTTCAGCCCAGTGGCTCTACTGTGGGCAATTTTGCTTAAACTTTCTCCATCCCAGGTGACATTTGGCAATGGTAGGACACATTATTGCTTATTGAAGCTTTTTACAAAAAAAAAAAAAAAAAGGATAGTTCCCACCCCCAAATTCCAATATGTAGTGTCAAAGAACTTCTGTTTTAATCCATTTTTTAAAGTGATTGAACTGAGTACCAGATAATCTAAATGAATTGGCTAAGGGTGTACAGGGGGTATTCATTTGCTTTCTGTCTTGAGATAAGAAGCCAGATGTTTCCACTTATTCATGTGTTACGTCCATAGTCACGATGGCGCCATATTTTATGGGTGCTTGAGTACTCAGTCACACTATAAACATTTTATATTAAAGGAGAATGTCCCTGTTGATTCACAAAAGCAAGGGGGAAGTAACTGCCTAGGGACCATTAGGGGGCCTGTCTCTGCATTGAGCTAACCCAGGAGAAGGGTTGCCAGGTGACAATGAAGCAGAGGTAGAAAGTCTACTCACCAAATTAAAACTGAGTTAGATGAGGGGAGAAAGGGAGAAAAAAAGAGATGTGTCTGTGGAGGTAGCAGAGAGGATTCCTGAGGACATTCATGAGGATGAAGAAAGAACAGCCTGGAGCGATTCTTTGATTCAAGTTCAAGTGCCCTGTGGGTGTTAAGTGATGCCTGCAGGTGCTGTTTGGGGTGTGCAAAGAGCAGTCTCACTGATGAGACTCACCAGTGAGTTTAAGGCTCTCAGTAGATGCTCCTGGAAAGCTGGGAACTCTGACCCATTGCCAGAAATGCTGACTCATTAGCTATGGGGGGGACGGGGGGGGCTGGAAACTGTACCTTAGCACACCTTTCTTACAGATTTTGATTCTGAGAGTCAGAATAAGTCAAACACCAAAGGTGGTCACACTTGAAACATACAGAGGGTATGCCTTGATGTCCTTCCTCTAAAGTCTGGCCCAGTGTTCTGAAACATGGGCAACCCGCTATTTAGCTTTTTAACCTTAGTCATCTGAAATTCCTTTTATGGACATGGCAGAAAACACTCCAAGTATATAGAAATTGTTTTATTATTTTTAGTTAGTTGGAAACAAATTCCTCCCGTTGTTGTCAGGAAGCAAGCACTTAAAGTGGAGAACATCAGTTTGGAATGTTCTTAGTGCATATTGCTTTATTCCCGCAAGCATCTAAGAGTAGCCGGATATATATTCTGGGTGTGGGATGGGGGATGAAGATGGCCTAGGAGGATCAAGGTAAGCTCCCTGGCTGTTAGGTACCACCTTCAGCCTGTGTGAACAAATTTGTAGCCTCTTTATTGATTTACTACTCATACTCAAGCTTTGTTTAGATTCCTCATTAATACATACTCAAATTGTTTGAAATAAGATGAGCCCCCCCCCCCCCCCCCCCGCAGTTATGGGTCCTCGTAGAACACAAAACATACTCGGGAGCCAGGCAGCAAGACAAAAAAACTTTACTTCTATGTAAATGGGTGCGCACACATGGTCTGGAAGCGCGTGCATACCAAACAGGAGGTCTGCTCGGGATTTATAATCTCTAAAGCACGAGGCCTGTCCCTTGTTCTTGATTGAAGCTCAGGCACACAGTCTTTCCCAATTGGCTAATTCAAAGGGAGGGGCTGGCCTTTGCTATTTCTAGATGGCGGCTCCCAGGGGAGCGTCAAACGCTGCCAAGTCACGCAGTCCAAAATTTTGGCTATCTAAACTGTTCTTTGACAGAAAGGATTATTTGTATATTCTCACAAAATCTTGCTTAGATTTCTTTCTAATGGAAGTAACTCTTTTTTTGACCTGTCAATTCTTCGCACATTTATTGTTTCTTTGTCTAAAAGGTGTAACACATTGGTTCATCCTTTTTTTGACCATCATGTACGATTTTCCCATGTGCACATATTAATTGCTTTTTCTCCTGTTGATCTGGTCTCGTGTCAGTTTTATTATTAATCCAGCCTATAAGAACTAAAAAAAAAAAAAAAAAATTAGAAGCGAGAAAACAAAGTTTCCCAACCTTACCCAAAGTTGATTCAACTTGCTAATGAACATAAGAACTACCATCCCAGTCTGAGGGCGGCACAGAGGTCATCCCTAAACACCACTTTCATCTACCTCTTACTTTCCCCTCTGGCATTTCCCTGCATGCCCTTTGCGGGTAACCTGTGGAATGCATTAAGTGCTCCCACACGAGCAAGCTGGAAATGCAGGGGAGTTAATGACCCTGTGGCCATCTTTAACCAAACCAAGAATACTTGTTCCTTTCTTTGTTCCTCTAAATGTCTGGCCCTGAGATGGAGTTCATACGTCTTCTCAGAATGTCCAGGAAAGTTTGAAAACACAAGTCACCTACCACCGAGGCCATGCATGTTTGTAATGATTTTCCCTTTCTTTCTTCAGTTCTCCTCCTCTATTTTTTTCAGGTTATTTCCCAAATAAGATATTTGTATTCAAGCTCTTCCTTGGGCTCTTTTGTTGATTGAAGCAGAAACAAACCAAGGTTCACATAACAAATGTCAATGATAACCTTGAAATGCTCCAGGAAATGGGGAACTGTGCGATAATATAACCAGAACTTTGTCCAAGAGAATGAGAAGAATAATATTAAAGATCTATGTCACAGCTTTTAATGTTTACCAAGATATAGCAGATTATACTTCCCTAAAATTGACCAAAAGTTATTTTCAGTCATACTTTCCCTTACTGAACCTTGTTACTCCCCCACCAAGAGGTGGGTCTGTGTTGTTGACTCCAGTTGCATCTTTGTGGCTACCTTGGTGAATAGAGCATACAGAAAGTGATTCTGTGACAATGTGGCAGTTAGATTAGAAGAGGGGATGCACATTCCATCTGCCTCTCTGTTGCGTGCCTTTGGAGAGTTTATCTCTCTATATATAAACGCCTAGTATGCAAAGTGTCCCTTTGGGAGTTCGACTGGGAGACTGGGAGTTTGATTGCATACTATGATGTAAGCTGACCTCCAGGGGGTGGCCAGGAATTAAGGAAGGCCCTGGCCTGCAGCAGAGGAAGGGAGGACCTGGCTGGGAGCTGGCAGACTTTATGGACCCTACTCGTGCACTAATTTCGTGCACTGGGCCTCTAGTGTTTATATAAAAAATCTAGCCACTCTAAAGCTTCCATGCTAGAGATATTCTGCAAAGAAATGAAAGAGAGAGAGGGAGAGTAAGAGAAGAAGAGAGAGAGAGATGCTGGAGGAGCTACAGTTGTTTGAGCTCCCAGCTTCTGACATCTCCAAGCACAGGTCCCAGACATGGAATGTAAGATAAGAAGCTTTTAACATGACACCAGCCCCAGTCACATTCTAAATACAGACTTACCAAAGACTCTGTCCCAGCATCTTAGGTGAGTCACTTGCAAATGCTGTGAGAGAATGAATGATTATTGTTGTAATCTATGAATTTGGAGTAATTTTTAAATAAATTAATTATGACTTGAACACTGTGTGACTTTTTAAAAAAAATTATTCAACTTCTTTATACATGGTCTTCTCTCATGAATATATAAGCAAATATTGGTTGGTTATCTCAAATTATGGCAAGGAAACAAATACTAGTATTCCATCCTTGTCCTTTCTGAACACGTTGAATATCCTTCACTGTTATCCATTGTGGTAGATGACATCACCACAGAATGATTTTATGTCATGTGGAAGAATAAAACAAAATAAAATGAAGATAACCCCAACTAATCCTATTTACTCAGGTATTTAATTTTCAAATCATGCAATTTATATTTTGTAGAAGCAGCTATAATTATGTGTTTAACCTTGATGAACTCACTGCTACTGTCTCTACCTTGAAATGTATTTGGAAACTTTCTCTTTCTTTATAAGAAAAAAAATCATATGGAAATTTATAATTCTGTAGTCCTCATCTACAGTGAGAATGCTGAAATACATTTAAAAAAAATCCCCCAGATTTTTTGCTATCCCTCTCATCAATAGGTTGTCTATTTCATTGGTTGCCAACCAATGGTCTGTGAGGTCCGAAAGGTTGGTGTCAGCTGGTCTATTTTACTTCTCCATCCTTTAAATTTTGACTTGGTGATATAACTGGAATCTGCCACTGTAACTTTAGTAAACGTGATTTCGGGAGAAGTTCGGAATACTCTGCATTGGAGCTTGCCCATTATTAATTCTGTGAACTGTTCAAATACCAGATGGAAAATCTCCAGTTCCCCTCCTGCTGGGGAAGAAACCACACAAAGGCCTGATCATCCATCAGGGTAACTCCCATAGTCCCATCAGAAGCCTGTGTATTTAAGGACGACCATCCTGGGCCATCCAGCCCGGACGAGCTGGCCCAGAGTTAGAAAAACTGCCCAGTCAAGTCACAGAATTTGAACCAATAATTAATGTTTATGGTGCAACCCATTAAGTTTGAGGTGGTTTATTATGTACAAATAGCTGATTGACATAAACGGTGTTTTCAGTATGAATCACATGAAAATATGTACTTCCTGTTCACCTTGCCCGCTCTTCCGTTCTGAAGTATAACACTGCCAGGGAAAGTCTGTTTCCTTTTTGATGTTCTTTCCTGGAAATCACTTTCATGCTGTAATTACAGGCATGATGGCAGTGCTCGATTCTCAAGTGAGCCAAGCTGCCGAACCTAAATTCACTTGACCAGCTGGGTCAGTGGAAATAAATGGCTTTCTTTGACCAGACTTGGCTTGGCTCCCTTAATAGCATCATTTTATATCCCTGGTTCAAGGACACAATGTTGCTGGGCTGGGGCACATTACTGATAAACATGCCATGAAGAAATAGCTGGCTGGTACAGCAGATGCAATTTTCTTTTCCACACAAGAGATTCCAAAAAGTGTTCTTCTTCTGTGTTTGCCTGAAGGTCAAACCTCATTAAAGGTTAACATAACGGTTTGGCGAAGTTTGACTGGGAAGGAAACTGCTAAAATTCTACGTTTCACAAAGCAGCACATTTGGAACAGAATAACTTATTCATAGTCCGTGTGATCACTCATCTTCTGGGAGTGAAATTGCTTTCTCCCATTCTTAAACCGCTGCCCAGAAAACTAGGCATATGTTCCATTCTGATTGGCGCGCTAGGGGAAACACCTCATTTTTTTTAATGGATTTTTCAGTTTCAATCAGTCGAGCTGCAGGATAATGTTAAAAAATCATACACCTTCAAAGTTTTCAGGTGTCACATTTTATCAAACACCCCATGATAGATCATTTACAACCACCACCTTCATGATAAACTGTCAAGTTGCTCACAGACATGATACAGTTAACATCGCACTTCCGGCTGAGTAACCTGACACCTTTTTACTTAAAAAATAATGAAGGGCTCGCCAGGTGTATTTTCCCACACATGTTTTATTTCCTAGCCCTTCCCTGCTTCCATTCTGCAGTATTTTCTCATTGACATTTCGCATGTCATATGGTGACTTTCCTCGGGGAAAGTAAATCAGATTTCTGCCCGGAGTGCAAACTGACTAATAATAATCATCACCATAAAAGAGTGTGTTGTGTTTGGGACCAAAAGTGCTATCTGGTTGTTATGGCAACCGGGATTTGCAAAGGGATGTCTGGTTGTGAGGGGCAGGCGCCAGCGTCCCCAAACATATTCTTCATGCAAGCTTCTCCCAACAGAATAATTTCCAGCCCTTCCTAAAAATGGATGCAGAGTGACAGATTGTCAGCTCCTGTAACTAATCGTACTCAGAAAAGGAACCACCTTCTCATCAGAGAATTTGGCCTTTTCCCTTTTCTCTGGACTAATTTTGACAGAGAGAGAGAGGCTGAATGCATGGCCCTGTATTGCTGCGGCCACTTGTGAGAGATGGTAATTGATATCACAGAGATGGTGGATGCATCTGGTATCATATCACTTCCTGCCTTTTACTTCTCTCCATCCTTTCATAGCATGACTTTCTCACCTGGACAACATCTGTCCATCATAAATATTCATATCCAATCTTATGTGACATTCTACTACAGCTATGCTCATCAAGATATTTCTAACATTTGTTTACTCCAGGAGACCAAGAAGTCTATAAGCACGGGTTCTGATTCATCCTTTTCATTAGGTTCTGGAGCTTACCAGACACCTCCTGGTTGTCTATGTAACAAACTGAGTCGCATGTGACAGCATCATTAATGTACTTTGATATCCATGGCACATGTGCACTAGAGTGTTCCGTGTAGGTTAAGGAGATTCTAACATGGTGCAGAATATACCATCAGTAATAAATTGGATTTTGTATTAGGGAGGAGCTGAATTTGAAACAAAACTTATACATATATCTGTAACCTTGGTTAAGCTAATTGACCACTCTAAAATCCAGTTTTTCATACACAGAACATGAGAATTAAAAACTCATTCTGGGTTTTACTTGATGATATAATGCAGTTAATTACAATAATGTTGATTTAATTCACCTATAATAAAACCTCTACTTCTATTTGGTATTCATTGTTATTTTAGCTCTTTGACTCAACATGGAAAAGCTCAGACCATTTCTCTTTGAGTCCATAATGTTCCATCCTTATCAATCGATACTAACCAATAATCATCATTGAATTTTTAAATGATTGGCTCATGTAACTTGCATACAAAAGACAGATATTAAACATAAATTGCAACATAAATTAGAGATATGTTACTCCCTTTCCCTTCCATTAAGAAGAAAACACTGTCCCTGTAAACCGTAATTAGGTTTCAAACATTAAAAATATAATATTTTCTTTCAAAAGAAATCGTGGAAATATCCTTTTGTTGTTGAAAAATAAGTGCCAGTGTCACATGAGTCTTAGGTACCAAGTAAGTGATAAGTGATGCAGGCATACAGAGGAATCTGAGGATGAGATCAAGTTATTCTGCCTAGAAACTGAGATCCATTGTTTATTGATAAGTTCGAAGAATATGTGTTCTTTTTTTCTCCTTTAATACTTCAGTCTATTGTATTTAAATATATGCATATTTTAAATTTTGTGTGTATTATGATGCTTTACCATCTATAAAAATCTTTCTGGCTCAGGAGAGGCTATCATTCTCAGAGGTGGAAAGGACCAGCCTAAAACATATTTGATGAGCACACTAACCAAGGCAGAGCCCTATGTCTTCCTTTTGCTCTGCACACCCTAGGGGGGCAATGTCCCTCTGCCTTCATCCTCCCAGGGCCAGGTACAGGCAACCAGGGACCACCTACAGACCAGAGCTCACTGAAATAGCTCCGACTAGCCAACCTAAACTGTTCCCACAACCCTCTCTTTTCTTTCCTATAGAAACCCTAGTAGAGGCTCTGGCCTACAGCTTTCTTTCCACTGTAAAGCTGTCTGCTTGCTGACCACCCAAGTGTCTTTCTCATGTGGTCCTGCACGATGTAGTTCGCCTTCTGCTTGTGGAACCTGTGAGTGTAATCAATGTTTTCTCCCAAGCTGTTTCCTATTGCCACACCTGAATGACCATCACATAAAAGAATACAGAACATTCCCCTTCCAGTGAGTCCTCTGACTTCCTGTCTTCTCTGTGGTTAACTCCACAGCTTAAGATTTCTACCTACCCCTTCTGCCATAGCATCTTCCCTCTCTATTTGAATTCACTGTTATATTTCTGCCTCCAAACTTTAGTTCCTCTGCCTGGGACACAACCTGTTACTTTGGTCTGCTTGAAATTAAAAACACAATAGTTTAGAGTAGACAATGTATTTGCTGTCTGTTTGTAGATTTCATCGTGTTTAATCCATACACCTCTACTCCACCCAACCCTTTCTTCCTTCAGTTCTCCCATCTACATAGAATACTCTTCCCAAGCTGCCCCTGTGCAGAATTCTACTACACAGCAATTAGCTAATATAGTGTAACATGTTTGATACATCTAAATCCCTATTGTACAATAAACTCCTCCATAGCAGAAACACCAGAATACCACAGTGCTTTGTACTCCATGGAAAATACTGAGCATATTTTATATTAATTTATATTCAGTCACTTGGATCACAGTGAAACTGTAGTGTTTATAAAATTTGGAAAGCATAGTAAAATTTTCCCAGTAAAATAGTTCCTCTCACCATTATTTTATCTGTAATACATTAGCTTCATTCATTATTTCACAAGTTTACATAATTAGAAATTATGCAAGCATACTTAAAAAAGTTTACTTACTTTTTCACTTAATGTCATAATTCCAACATTTGCCTTGGTTTTTACATTTTTCACATTTTTTCCCAATGCTTCTTATTCTCCCTGATAAAAGTAATATAATTCAGTTCTTACTTTTCTAATTTTGGAAAGTATATTTCGTTGATACTTCTCTGCAAAAGCTTATTTTCTTCCTTGGATGATATCCTTAGGAGAAGTTCCAGAAAGCAATATTACTAGTCTAATGGATCTGCATATTTTTCATAGGTCATAATAAACATTTCTAATCTTTCCAAAGAGGATGAAACCAGTTTATATAGATGCCAATAACAAACATGAACTTCTTTCTCCTCATCCAAGCTCACATTGGCTGCCATGACTATTTTTTTCTAATATGATAGTGATTTCAATCCTGATTAATTTCACTAAATACTAATAGGCCAAATTCTCTTCAAATCCACTAGTATGCATAGAGTACCTACAGTATACTAGTATCAAGGTATTATGCTAATCATTGAGAAGACAGAGAACAATAAAACATTACTCCCACCCTGTAAGTTATCTGATTCTAGTGATCAAAATTTTAAGTCATCACAAAGATGCCCTTTAGGAGGCAAATAATGCCAGGGGAACAGTGAAAAAGGTTCCACAGTGACACACCTGGATCTATTGGAAAGGTTTATTGCTTAATGTACTCTCCTTTATTTAAACTGTCCATTGAGGGCTTTCCTGCATTCTCAGCAAATATTTAAATTTTAGGACATACCACCTGCCTCACACCCCCTGTCTTCCTCTTCTACTGGGCTGCTTTGTACTTGCACCGAACTTAGTAACTCACCTAACAGCTGCCTCATGTCTTGAGCAATGGAAAGGAATTATTCTTCACTAATAATAAATGTTAATTATTTTTTCTACCTTGTCAACTTCTAGAAATACTTTCCTGAAATTGGGGGTGTGGTAAGTTGTAATATTAGCTGTTGTCTAGCAACTACTTCACTATAATTTACTAGAGGCTTGGTGCATGAAATTTATGCACTTGGGGGGGG
>PVJC01013737.1:9425-37618 GCA_004026665.1 Murina feae
TTAATAAAATTATGTTGATGATGTGTGAATTATACTATATAGTGAGTGGAATAAAAGAACATGCTTTTGAGTGGAATACTGAAGTTTTGTTTTGATTGATTCATGGATTTAATTCAGAGCACAGAAGTGCTATCTATGGATTCAGAATGAATAATCTTTAGAAAATAAGCACCAGAAAAAATGGGTCAAAGGATTTGCTAAGGTACATATGTAAAAATATTGGAGGGGAGGGAGAGATAAAACAATTCTTCAGGGTGAGTGTTTCAGTGTTTGCTTAGGTCTGTCTCAAAGCACAATAGCAGTTTAAATTTTAAAAAAAGCACCTATGAACATCTATTTTTATTAGCAAGCTTCTGATATATTAAGAAAAAATAATTAAGTAAAATAGATCACTATGTATTTGTAGTTTCAGAAGGACAAAATTTTAAAAATAACTGGAAGACAGTAGGGATAGGTCATGAGAATGGATGTGCTTGTTTTTTATGAAAACTGAAAGTTTGCCGTGAAAGCCTATCTAGTTCTAGGTTTCAAAGACAGAGATTAACTTTTCTACATTGAAAGTACTTTTAAAAACAGCAGTGGTCATGCCCTAGCCAGTGTCCCTCAGTGGTTAGGACATCGGCTGGAGCACCAAAGGGTTGCATATTTGATTCCTGGTCAAGGGCAGGTGCCTAGGTTGCAGGTTTGATCCCAGATCCCAGTTGGTGTGTACATGCGGGAGTTAACCAATCGATGTATCATCTCTCAAATCTCTCTCTCTCTCTCTCTCTCTCTCTCTCTCTCTCTCTCTCTCTTTCTCTCTCTCCCTCTCCTTCTTTCTCTCTCTCCCCTCCCTCCTCCCCTTCCTTCCAATCTCTAAAAATCAATGGAAAAATATCCTCGGTTGAGGATTAGCAAAAATAAATAAATAAATAGAATCAGTGGCCACACTCTTGAAACATGAAATCTCATGCACAGCATAGTCCTTTGGTAATGAAAATGAGAACAGAGCAGAAATGAATTTACTCACAATACTATGGAGTCACTTTTTTGTGTTGGGTTGTTTTTTTTCCATCATGTATTTGTCCCCCCCCGCCCCCCGCCACTCCCTTATGAATTACAGATTACAATTTGTGCGAACATTGAAGTAGTTGATTTTCTGTACTTTACTGTTGAGTGAGATTTCATGTACTTCACAATCTGTTTTCAGCCTAAAATAACATCAACAGTGATAGTGCAAAATCAAAATACTGAACGCTCTGGAGGAAAAAGTCATAAAAATAATGGTCCCATTTCCTAATTCGGAATATTGTCACTTCTATATATAGAAGAAGGAAGTGGAGAAGGGGATGGGGCCTGGAATCAAAGAAGTAACTGGAGCCAAAAAAATAAATAAATAAAAAGAAAGAAAGAAAAGAAAAGAAAAAAAGAAGGAGAAAAGGAAGGAAAAAAGTTTGAGGAGAGAATAATAAAACACTGGAAGAAGATTTTTGGAATCGGTTGTACTTGCATAAAGGTCTGAGATACAAGTTAGCACACTGAAAGGACGCCTTGCCCCTTGGCCATTGCAGTGACTCTAGACCCTTAAAATTGAACCACTCTTTTAAAATCAGTAACATCCATTTCCCTTGTCCCTCAAAGTAAACCCCTCTGATGAGCAGTATTGTTAGAAAATCAAATTGTTAAAAAATCAAATCAAACCCCCATCCTTCGGCCAGAATCAGAATCTGTATTTTAGACAGAGCGTATATTTTAGGTGATCATATGCTTAAAGACTAAGAAATACAGCCTTGTATGGCCCTGTGTCTTCTGGCAGACCATGAACTTGTTTCTGCACGACTTGGGACCACAAACAAGGAAACATAGCATGTGAAAAATAGAAGAAAAATCTCCCGGGACAAAAACATAATTAAGAGAAAATGCAAAACTCCCCACTTGTGCCAAGTGCCTCCCACTAGACAAGAAAGCACTAAGGTCATTTATGAGCTCTCACTTGAAAAAGTAAACTACGCTGAGTCCACTTGCCTTTTTCTGCTTCTCAAAGTCAAAACTTTCTCACAGTTTTGATGCTTCACAAAGAGCTTTAAATGGTGTGTTGGTCCTACAAGCTCATCTTCTGAAATTGTAATGATTTGAATAAATTTAACTATTTCTCCAGGCTGCTCTACTTCTGTCCATTTCCATGTAGATATGTGTTTTTAGATCGTCTGTGTGTTTGTTGTATGTGTTCTATGAGCATGACACACTCACACGCGAATGCCTCACTGCCTTTAGTACATGCTCTGAGCCCACAGCTCAGTACGGCATTCCTTAGAAGAGCAGGGAGGCATGTCCAGATCTACCAAAAGCCCTGCAGGCTTGAGCAGAGCATCCCAGCAGCAACAAAACCAACCTGAGTACCTGGGAGGGAGGGAGGGAAATAGCAGCTGCTCTTTGGCGTATAGATTTCTGTAAAAAGGCAAATTATTAAAGAAGAGAGAGAACATACTTTCAAATTTCAGTATTGTATTTTAGTCAGGGCAGGGGTAAAGTATTTGTAGCTGAGGTTGCCAGATGTCAAATACGATGCAGAAAGAGAGGCTCTTCCCAAACCCTGACATTCTTGGTAGGAGTTCAACTCTGTTATCCTTGTTTTGTCTGGCAAATGAGTGACTGAAATGGCTGGAGAAGACAGCTCATGTTTGTGTATTTAATGCTATGATGCTTACTACCTTATTCGTGTTTGTTTATCCTTGGAAGTGGCTGTTGAAAAAAGGAACTGCTATAAAGTTGAAAAGCTTAAGATATTCTGAGGATACGGCCAAAGAAATGTACCCACTGCTGAGGAATCACCCCTGCTCTGAAGGAAAGATAAACAGTGCTCTTTCAAAGCTGGGAGGGTGCCAAAGAGATTCACCCTCACCGACTCAGGGACGAGACTGTCTAGAAGCAACTGCTGTGCTAACCATGAGCAAAGTGAAAGCAAGTGGCATGACCGCCTGCAGCAGAATTACAGCAAAATCACAATGAAAAAAAAAATAATTAAAAAGAAACAAAGATAAGAACATGAGAACAGCAGGCCAAATACAGATTGAAAAATATCTAAGAGAGGATAAAAACAAAGCAGAAATCTAATTCCTCCACAAGTACCCAAAGCTATGCATTCTAAAAGAAAATGAATTTTCTAAAGAAACCACGAATTCCATAGATGTGAGCTCAAAGACAGAGATAAAGCAACAGAAAAAAATAATGCTTTTCAGTTAAAGAGATAAATTAAGAACTTAAAAAGACCTTTATAAATCTAACAAATAAATTAGAGTGAAGAAATATAGAAAGACAGAACTACAGATGAGATCACTGGCAGGAAGGAAAGAAATATTTGAAATAATTGGGGTGAAAGCAGAGGGGAGACACAGAGATTAGAATAATTAGAAAAGAAAAAAAAAAGTAGATGAGAAGGGAATAATTGGTATCCCTGAAGTGCAAAAACCAATAGATGAACTAAAGAAAATATTTAAAGACATAATGAAAGAAAAAAAAGTAGAGTAAAAGGAGTACCTCAATCTGCAGATTAAGTGGACACATCAGATTGACATAAAACATAAGTATCTGGAAATATTCTTGTTATCTAGAATAAGGGAAAAGAAAAAATTCTGCTGGCATCAGATGATAAAATCAAGTTGCCTACAAAGGGTAAAAAACATACCTCAGACTTCTTTCACAGCAGTGTTGACTGCCAGAAGACACTGAAAATGCCATCATATTGTCAAAACTCAAAACATGATTAAAAAACTGAAATATAAGCCCTAGCCAGTTTGGCTCAGTGGATAGGGCATTGGCCTGCAGACTGAAGGGTCCCAGGTTTGATCTGGTCAAAGACACATGCCCAGGTTTAGGGCTCGATCCTCAGTAGGGGGTATACAGGAGGCAGCCAATCAATGATTCTCAAAATTGATATTTTTAAAAATATATATATTTTATTGATTTTTTTTACAGAGAGGAAGGGAGAGGGATAGAGAGTTAGACACATTGATGAGAGAGAAACATTAATCAGCTGCCTCCTGCACACTCGCTACTGGGGATGTGCCCACAACCAAGGTACATGCCCTTGACCGGAATCGAACCTGGGACCCTTGAGTCCGCAGGCCGACGCTCTATCCACTGAGCCAAACCAGTTAGGGTTCAAAATTGATATTTCTATCTCTTCTCCCTCTTTTCTTCCTCTCTTTAATCAATAAAAATATATAAAAATATTTAAAAAACTGAAATATAATATATATATATATTTATTTATTTAATAACTCTATCTGAGGAAGGGGTCTAGAAGCAGTGTCATGAATGTGCAGCACTTGGTTTCTAAATGCCATTCTGCATGAAAATAAATCAAGGTGAGAAGACTGAAGTCTGGAACAGGGAAAGTATACAAAGCATACAGTTAAGGAAGTATTCAGAAAATGATAGTGACATAGCAAAAGGACACAGCCTGAAGAGGCTCCCACTGGCTAAGTCTAAAATTTAAGTACTAGAGTACATAATAAAAAACCAGCCCCCACCTCTCCTTTGTTTTAGAGACCTTGGTTGATTTTATAACTGACCAGTGGGGCTGCTTGTTTTTCTCTTTTGTGGAACTTTAAATTCCCTAGGCTCCACCCTCAACCCCAGTAAAAACAGAAGCAAGGCCTGCTCTCTCTCTCTCTCTCTCTCTCTCTCTCTCTCTCTCTCTCTCTCTCCCCCTCTCCTCAGGACCTTGCAGTGTAGTCCTCCTCTGTGTACCATATAATTTCCAGGACTTGTAAGTAATGCATTCTTTTTTCAAAAAAATTAATAAAGTTCATAATAAAATAATTGGTTTGGCTAACTGAATAAAATAAAAATGCGTGAGTTTATATTAACCTAAATGAATAAAAAGTTGCTATGGTGAGAAAGTTCTTTCTTACAACAGAGTGCCAACTAATATATACAGAAGGAATGGAAAGAACTAACTAATCCATCAGTGGATGTTAGAACCACTTGGTAAGAGTATGATAAGAAAATGGGTCAAAGTTAACTTCATCAATATCAGGGCAATCTGACAGCATATGTCTCTTAATATGATGCATTGAAAAGGACACAACATCACTTCTGGCATTTCTGCTAAAAATACATAACCTGGATCTAATCATGAGAAAATATTAGGCAAATTCAAACTGAGTGAGAGATTATAAAATAATATGCTTGTACCCTTTAAAAATTTCAAGGTAAAGATAAAGTTGAGGAACTGTTCCAGATTAAAGGAGAATATAGAAAAAATGACACTAATCATAATGTGTGACTACAGATTGGATCTTGAAATGGAAAAATAGTGTTTATAAAGGACATTAATGAGACAATTTAGAAATTTGAGTATGGACTGTAAAGTAGTAATAATATTGTATTAATGTAAAATTTCACAATTTTGAGAATTAGACTGAAGCTATGAACAAAAATATTATCGTTCTTGGGAAGTACACATTGTATACTGATAAAGGTATAAATTATCTCTGAACTCACTAATGTGAATCAGAAAAAATATATATGCATATATGTGTTTTGATTGATAAAAAATACTAAATCAGGGGGGTATATGGGTTTTATTTGTAGTATTCTTACAATCTTTCTGTGAATTTGAAATTATTCCAAAATAACATCTTACAAAACCTAATAATGACTCATACTTCTACTATAGCCCTTCTGTCCTTGCACAGTGACTTCTGTTCCACATTCAGTGGAGTGAAAGCAGGCATCTCCAGATGTTTCAATGGACAACATCTCGCTGGAACCATATCTAATTCATATGTTTATAAACTGCACACACACTCTTACCACATCTGACAGCTCATTGGAGTGCTGTGGTTCTTAGCCTTTGTCTTTTCTAACTACACTCTCTTTTTGGCAATCTCATCTATCTTATGTCTTTCAATATCATCTACTTATTAATAACAAATTGAGTTTGAAGAATATAAACACTGTAACATTCCATAAAAAATTACAATGACAACTCTCTCCATGACTGAAATATATTATTCTCTTAGGGGAAGATATTAACAACATAAGTGATGATAGATTCATTGAATATTGTGAAGAAAAAACACACCTTAAGAGTTGAAGTTCATTGCATGACCAAGGGACTAGCAAATGTAGTTTCACGGGTGAAAACATAAAGAATATACTGACTAAATTTTCTAAGTAAAATAAAATTATGTTCTGGATACACTAAAACTGCCCATGCTAAGCTTACCAGTTCAATAATTGCTGGCTAAGGTTGGCTTCTGGTAGTGCTTTATTTCTCTAGAAAGACTGTGGGAAACGTGCATCGGCATCTTTTATCAGGCACTTTAAATTCAACAAGGATACTGGGATTGATAAACTCAACCGGATGTTGATTAAAATGATGGAGACACTACAGAGACCAATTTATAATGAAGGAGGGGAATCTATTGAAGTCACACTTTTTATTGTTTAGTGGTCATATAGTGAGGATGAAAAATACAGCATTCAGGTTTGAAATAGGCAACTTCACACAAAGCCATAATTGAGAGGCATTCAGAAAAGCAATTTTGAACTTTTGTTAAAAAGAGCAATGGATACTATGGATGTCAATTCACATATAGTTGTTTCCTGCAGCTTCTCCCACATGGATGAGATTAGAGTCCTTGATGTGATTCAGCCATTCATTCAAATCAGTAAACATTTATTAGACACTCATTTTGCTTAGCATCTTGATTGCTAGTAAAAATAACATTGCGATATTTTTCTTTGCCACCTGATAGTTGCACAGATAGGTCCAGGGGTTTAACGATGGAGAAGAGATGTTATGATGGGAAAAGGGACACGTTTATTACTATGCTTGCTGACTTGGCTATAAAGGTCAATAAATTTAACAACTGTGTCAAAATTGGAATAAAGGAAGATAATGTTTTCTTTTTCAAACATGGATTTGTGGATGTACATTAGTGTATATGTACAAATATACACCTTTGTGGATGGATATAGATAAATGAAAGATGGCAGATGATAGATAGATGATAGGTAGGTAGATAGATAGATAGATAGATAGATAGATAGATAGATAGATAGACCTGAGTGAAGGCACAGGAAACTGTTGAGAGTGATTAATTCTTAGAAATAATATTGGTGAGCATTGAGAGGGTAAGAAAGGTAAAATTATACATTATATCATTTCATATTGTTTATATTTTAATAAGGAACTATGTTACTTCTGTATTGGAAAGGAATCGAAATAATATGAGGGAAAAGTCCAGCTCCCTTATGTATGGTTGTATTGGCACCTAAAGCCCAATAGCACAGGATCAGCAGGCAATTTGTTTGCATTATGTTTTGAACCGTGCTTGTGTGTCTGGGGACTTGTCAAAGATTATGCCCAGGGAGGTGCTTCCTCTAATCCTTTCCGACATTCTGTCCTATGAACGTGGATTCCTTCTTTACTTGTGAAAAGTGACAGCATATGGAAGCAATTTGACGTTTCTGAGGGAAATCTTTTTCTGTATAAATTCATGGAGCTTGATCCTGGTGTGTTTTGGGAGCCCAAAGAAGCTTATTTACTGTTTCAAAACTATACAGCACCTTGTGGTTCGGCATTTTCCACTGATGACTTTTCCCCTAAGAAAATCCTAACAGTCTTTCTATTATATGCTTAGAAAACGAAATGCCTCCCCATTGCCTATGTTTATATTCCCGGGAGTCTTTAAAAAAAGCATTATTATTGTTACCATTACAGTTGTTTTGTCAATAACTGGCTGTTTATGTTTCTTCAGGATGCAACAGACACCATCCCAATCCTCATGGGTAAATAAACCTTAAGCAAATGTAAAACATATGGGAGGCAATTATTTCAGATAATAGTTATGTTTCACATCTGATGGAACCTCTGAGGTAATCTTATGGTATCTTCTCATTTTATGTAAGAGAAAAGTAAGTCTCAACGGAATATTTTGTCCAAAGTCAGACAGCTAGTTGCTGATAGAACTGAAGTTGGAAACCTAATTGATTTTGGCCTTTGTGTGCCATCTGTCCCTGGGCATGTATGCTCACCCTTCCCTTTTCCAGTCCAGTAAGGAACCTTGCCATATAAGGAAGGATGTGCTCTTTTCAGGAAATAATTCAGGTGTGGGGCAGAAGAGTGGATTAAGATTTGATTCCATTTGGTGTGTTTTTTTTTAAAATACATTTTTATTGATTTCAGAGAGGACGGAAGAGGAAGAGAGAGATAGAAACATCAATGATGAGAGCAAATACTTGATGGGCTGCCTCCTGCATGCCCCACACTGTGGGGAGCAAGTCCTCAACCCGGGCCTGTGCCCTGACTGGGAATCGAACTTTGACCTCCTGGTTCATAGGTTCATGTTCAACCACTGAGACACTCTGGCCAGAACAGTTTGATGTTTACTAATATTGATTCACTGATGGTTAATACATTGAAAAATAAAGCTTGTGCTTATTTTTAAATAATCAAAATAGCTATGGGCACCCATCTATACCGATATCACTTATAGCCAAAATGTTTGTGTGAATATATTAGTTTGTTTGATACTAGATACTGTATATATTATCTGTGACTGTTTTTTATTGTTCTGTATCATTTTTAATAAAGTTATAGAACTGAAATAATTAATATATCCCAAAGGTGCAGTTTTTATCTGGCCTTTGTAATGAATACCTTGTCTAAGTTGTATAAGAATTCTGACTTGCTTGTCTTGCCTCACTTTAGAAGCCAGTTACTCTAAGACCTAAGACTTCATTCTTTTAAAAAAAAAAAAAAATTTATTGATTTTTTACGAAAGGAAGGGAGAGAAATAGCAAGTTAGAAACATCAATGAGAGAGAAACATTGATCAGCTGCCTCCTGCACGCCCCCCACTGGGGATGTGCCCACAACCAAGGTACATGCCCTTGACCGGAATCGAACCCGGGACCCTTCAGTCCGAAGGCCGACGCTTTATCCACTGAGCCAAACCAGTCAGGGCAAGACTTCATTCTTGATACTGTCATCATCTAAAGGTCAGCTTTAGTGCTGACCTCTATATGGGGTGCTGTATACCTAGGTTTGCCTGTATGAATCCTGGTTTTTGCCTGCTTTCCCATTGTAATTAATAATAGTACCTCCTTTTACTCTCAAAGAGTCAAGGTTTGGGCAGTAAAGTGTATGGTAACCCTAGCCATAGTAGATGTAAAATATGCTGCAGAAGGAATTTTTCTGCTCCAACCTTTGAGACAAATCTCAGCATCATTTCCTGTTTGACCTATGCTTCTTCCTTTTTGTTTTCAATGTCTTAAGAATGCTGCGTCTTGCCCTTCCAGATTAATTAAAACTGAGTTGTCTTCCAAACTGTTCTACTCAAAACTCAATATTTGACTTGATTGATCTGCCAAGTCCACTTTTATTTTGGTTTCAACTGGCTGTCTGAATAGAATGTGAATAAACCTTCCAAGCTTAAAAATAATTAGATTTTCTAGAGGAATTTGATGAAGGATTTGTGTCTTTCATGGTAGTTAAACATATAGTTCCATAGAAACAGTGCAAATACAAAATTGTTTATGCATTAGATCTCCAATATGAACATGATTATGCCTAGAAAACATAAGCAGTTCTGCCTAAGGAATATCTTAGGATACTGCCAAGTTATAGTCTAATCTTTTCAGATCTAATCACCCATTTCCAAAGGTATTAAAAATGTTTTAAAAAAAGTATGATCTCAAAAAGAAATTTAGTGTACAGAATATGGGCTTTGTAGTCAGATGGACAGGAGTCAAAAGACTGCTGTCACGCCCTAACCAGTTTCGCTCAACAGATAGTGCTTCAGCCTGCGGACTGAAGGGTCCCAGGTTCGATTCTGGTCAAGGACATGTACTGGGTTACAGGCACATCCCTAGTAGGGGGTGTGCAAGAAGCAGCTGATCGATGTTTCTCTGTTTCTCTCTCATCGATGTTTCTCTCTCATCGATGTTTCTGACTCTCTGTCCCTCTCCCTTCCTCTTTGTAAAAAATCAATAAAAATATATTTTAAAAAAAGAGACTGCTGTCATCTTTCAAGTTTATGCCTCAGCTTCTACATCTGTAAATGGAGAGTGTTTATGGCCCTAACCGGTTTGGCTCAGTGGATAGAGCGTCGGCCTGTGGACTGAAAGGTCCCAGGTTCGATTCCGGTCAAGGGTATGTACCTTGGTTGCGGGCACATCTCCAGTTAGAGGTGTGCAGGAGGCAGCTGATCAATGTCTCTCTTTCATTGATGTTTCTAACTCTCTGTCCCTCTTCCTCTCTGTAAAATATCAATAAAATACATTTTTTAAAAAAAGAAAAAAAAATGGAGAGTGTTAATAAAAAATGTCTTTTTTGTAATGAAGACACTACATTTCCATGTAATTCTGATAACTGGATACATTTTTCTGTAATCATCTTCTAGAGATTTTGGAAGTAAGTTTGCCTTTCTCACATCTTCTTACTTATGGAAAGTTTTAAATATCTCTGGAGGCCATCTCGTCTGTCTGTCTCTAATGCCTAATTTCAGATCACCACAATGTCTTGTCTGGGTAAAGAAACAACCTCTTAAGCAGACCTTTAGACCACCTGCCTCTAAATTCTTTCCTCAGTTAGCATTCTACACATGAAATATTTCCTGTTTAAAATCCCTGAGTAGCTACCTATCGCCTTCAGGATAAAAACCAAATCCTGAGCCTGGGTTTTGTCTGCACATTTTATCTATTAGTCTATAGCTTTTCTTCTCCATTCCAGCTCTATAAGAACTACTCGAAGTGACCCAAGTGTGCCCCTCTCCTGCCTGGCGTGTTTCCTCTCCCCTCCTGTGTTCAAAATGCGCTCTGGTTCCACCTGCTCAAGGAAGCCTCCTTGGTCCCTTCCCATCTGAAGTCCAGGCTTCTTTACAACCCCGTGCGGATCCCCCCAATAGTCTATAAACTCCCACCTCCAGGGGGAATCTTCCTGATGAAGGATTCTGGCTCTTCCTTTATAGGCAAGCATTGCACTATATATGAACTCATGTATATGGGCTTCAGGAAATTGTATGAAAGAAGGAAGGAAGGAAGGGAAGGAGGCAGGGAGAGAGGGAGGGAGGGAGGGAGGGAGGGAAGGAGGGAGGGAGGGAGGAAGAAAGAAAGAAGAAACATTTCTTATTTTCCTAGAGAAATTTGTATTCTAGATAAGGAAAAAATATTATCCCATGAGATAACAAGGAATACTTACTATGCAAATATATCATTGCCTTTCACAAGGCCTTGTCTATAGGAAACAATCAATAAATATTTGAGGCCTTAGCTGGTTTCGCTCAGTGGATAGAGCACAGGCCTGCAGACTGAAGAGTCTGGGATGTGATTCTGGTCAAGGGCATATGCCTGCATTACAGGCTCAATCCCCAGTATGGGGCATGCAGGAGGCAACCGATCAATGATTCTCTCATCATTGATGTTTCTAGCTCTCCCTCTCCTCCCTTCCTCTCAATAAATAAATAAATTAGATATTTATAAAATCAATAAAATATATATTTAAAATAAATAAGTAAATAAATATTTGTAACTTTGTTTCATCAACTAAATAAATGCCACTGATATACTGAGATTAATATGCACTTAGTACCATAAAAAGGGCACTTTTTCCCCCTTTATTGATTTAGATATTACAAATGTCACCTCGATGTCCTCTCATTCCCCCACTCCTGCCCTCACCCTCACCCCCTGTTGTCCATATCCATTGCTTATGTGTATATGCAGGCATACAAGTCCTTTGGTTGATCTCTCCTCCTCACCCCCACCTTTTGCAAGAATGATTTTAATTATTTTATATACCACTGAGCAGCAAAAGTGTTCAGGCAAGAAATTTCCTTTTCCCAAGTATCCTAGGGAACACAGCTGCTTTGAGGCTTAGGGAAAATCATTGTCTTTCAAATAAAGAATCACTTTCTTTTTGCCTGTCAGCACACAGTAACCTTTCTGATGTAGCTGGACCTGGGTGTGTTGAGCCAATCACATTATCCCACAATGATCCTGAGCCATGGGCCCCAGAAAGGCTGACTCACTAGGACAGGTAATTAGGAAGCTGTATGACATGAGACAGGAGAGGAAATCTAATTTACAGCTCACTGGAGATCTCTGAATCAGTGTGGAGGAGAACTGAGGTGGGAGATTCAATTATCTGTGAGCTCACCTGTCTGAAATTATTTTGTCTGTCCCCTTTTCATTTAGAAACATATGCTGTGAATGCAAGGATTTACTTCTGCTCCTAAAGAGCTGGCAGCGAAGAGTGACTTCTTGAAAACACCTGGAAAGGATAAAATTAACTTTAAGATATCTGCTATTTCAATAATGGCAGCTACTCCAGATTCAGGAAACAAAGGAGGTGTCCGGAAACTCTTCGGACCTTCTAGTCAATGTAATCACTTATCTAGTTAGATGCATATAACTGAAGTCAATATTGTGGCAAGTCAAGGGTATATTCTGGCCTTTGTGTTAGCAAAACCCAAGGGCTTAGAGGCACCTTGTGAGATATAAATGAGTAGAGCCCAGTGAGTGCTCTGCTTCCTGTTACACGAGCTCTGAGCCACAGGGAGGTTTGCAAAACCAATTGCGGAAATAGATTCATCTTTGCCTTCACACTTATGGACTTATGTTAGTTGTTTGTTGACTGAAGAGCAGTAACCCAGAGAGGAAATATAATTAATTCATTCCAGAAATATTTGTAAAATCCCTATTTTATAGTAGACACTATTCTGAACACTGGGGATAATGTGGTTTTAAAAAACCCTAAATCTTATGCTTCTACTTTTATTTATAACTTTTGACCTTATAAAACTTATTCTAGAGGCGATCCAGTAAACATATTTAAACTAACCAACCAACAATTTGAATTAGTGGATAAGTAAAAGAGAACTAAAGATAATTTTTGATAGTTGTGTTATGGAGAAACATCAAAATAGGGAAGTGGGGTAGAAATGAGTAAATTCAGGGAAAAGATGGTTAGCTAGAGTCGTCAAGAAGTCTTTATTCTGGGGAGGAGGACTGGAGAAGACTCTTTTTTAAAATATATTTTTTTACTGATTTCAGAGAGGAAGGGAGGAGAGAGAGATACAAACATCAGTGATGAAAGAGAATCATTGATTGGCTGTCTCCTGCACGCCCTACACTGGGATTGAACCCACAACCCCAGCATGTGCCCTGACTGGGAATCAAACCCTGACCTCCGGGTTCATAGGTTGCCACTCAACCACTAAGCCATGCCAGCTGGGCTGAAGATGAGAGTCATGAATGCTGAGAAGGAGGTAGTCCTGTGAAGACATGAGGGAGGAAAATTCTACAATGACAGGCCTATCATGTTAGGAAATCAGTAGGAAAGATTAATGGGCAAAATTGTGCAGGGCCTAGGAGGCCATAAATGAACCTTAGGAATCATACTGAGGACAATGGGAAATTATTTTAGGGATGAAGCTGGGGAATGATGGGAAGTCATTGGGGAATATGAGAGAAGTGAATGATGGGAAATCATCAGAGGGTATGAAGAAGGGAATAATCACTCTGGCTGCTGGAGAAGGGATTGTGAAAGGAGATGAGCAACAAAGTAGGCATGAGCTTGAACTGGTTTAAGAGTTGATGCTTGGGATTTGTATGTGCATTTATTTCCTGGGATGGTTGAAAACTTCCATGTGAGAAATCTCCACCCAAGCCTAGAATATTATAACCCAGTAGCATTTGTGCAGTCACGTCCCTTCACTGCTATCACAAAATTGCTCTCTGGGATTCCTTAGTAAAAGCCTCTTCTAGTGTTACTGTAAACGTGAAAACCGAGAGGAGGAGATCAAGCGTTAGAGAATTCCGACTGCCTTGCCTGTGTTAATATAGTCTGCCCTGGAGTTCACCTCTTCTTTAAGCACTTCTCCCATCAGTGAAATTCAACTCCACAGGTCCAGCCTTCATAACAGAGTAACTATTCCCCTCCACACTACCCTAGGACTCTGAAATCCAGAGCATGCCTGGAGTGTGTAGGGCAACCTGGAGTATGTCCAAGGGACCTAAATATAGAGGGGCAATTTTTAAAAATGGTTGTATATCATTGTGCTATTTTGGATTGTGTTGAACTCACATATCAGTCCCTTCCAATGGGTAGAAATGAACCATGTCACGAATTACAAAGTGCATTTGAGGGCCAATTTCCTATTGCTTGCATTGGTCACCAAAATTGCTAGTTCCCTCTTTGCTTAACTTATTTTGGGAGATTCTGGTTTTGAATTCAATACCTATAATCTATTGTCTGTGGTTCAGCCCACTTCTGTTCTAAAAAACCTGCTGGTACGTGACTCCTCCTTACACCTTCCTTCCTGCGTCCACTCGCCAACCCTGAATCATCCTGACTCATTCCATCTAAATCTCTGTGTGTCTCCTCACAGTCTATATCTCTTTCAAGGTTTTACTCATATTTCCTTCCCACTCCTCTTAACAGACAAAAGGCAAAAGGTTCAAGTCAAAAGTAAAGTTTAAGAATTAAAAGAAAAATACAGAATACTTTTAGTAAAGCCATGAAATGTCTATCAGTGTGCCAAACTCCTGTCATATTTGACATATTAGTGTTATGTATAAATGTAGATGGTAATGACTCTCAGATTTTGGGTTTCAGTATTTTGAAGAACTAAATCAGGTAGAAAGGTTAGTAGTGACCAGAGCAATTTCTATCTGGGCCACTTCATATTTTGATTTTTCTCTCCTGAGGATGTACGTTGATGTCAGTGGACAGCTCAGTGGATAGAATATCAATAAACTTTGAGCATATACTTAAATTGTAAGGATGGATAAAAAGGTAGTTATAGAAAATTGGCCTTATTTCCTATCTAAACTCTTTGATTTTCTTTGAAGAAAAGAGCCATTTTCTTTCTAGTTCAAGAGCCATGTAACAATATCACTGGTATTGGGTAGAAATGTTAACGATTTACTGTAACACCTCTCAGAGCAACATGTCTTCTCATGGGAGTAGTCCTGGTTAAGGACTGTGGGATGTTATTAACATCCCTTAAAAAGCAACAACTCCCAAGACATGAAAATATCCTGGAAAGTACATGATTTTCTAACCCCAGTGCCATACACCTGAAACCAATACCAAATAATATTGAACGTAAACTGTAATTGAAAAATAAAAATAAATAAATAATCACCAACAACAAATATTCTGGAAAATCATCAAAGAAAAAGATTATAACATAAGTATACAAAGAAATTAAACATTATAGGAAAATTCTCAGTATTAATTTTAAAACAGAGATAAATATTTTCTCTTGGAACAACTGGTTCTTATATGATTAATTGTGTTACTGCTCCCTGCCAGCTCATTTGGGTATTATACAAGGGTACAGAGGAAAAAGATAAACCATTTCCCCTCAGTTAACTAATGTAGTGGAAAGAGCATTGAATTGAGAGCTGTAAAAACCCTGTCCCTATGGTTAGCTGCGGCACTAATTAGCTATGTGAGTGAACTTGTTCAGATTATATTTTCTCTGGACATCAGTTTCCTTATGTATAAAATGAGGTCATTAGGACTAAATTATATTTAAGACTCTGATGTACTTTCTATGTCTCTCGCTGATTTTTATTTATTTATTTTTTCTAAGTGCTCAATTACTACATTATTTAAGGTATATTTCCTAGTGGTTCTTTTTTTTTTTTTTTTCCCTCTCCCCTCTCTGTTTCTTTCTTCAATATATGGGACAAGAGGATACTGAGTAAGTCTGAAGGAAAGGAGGAGGAAGAAAATTAGCTACAGGAAGAGTTTATAACCCCCTCTACAAGAAAGCCTGAATACAGCTACCACCACTTTAAAAGGAATGATTTATGTCCAAACAGCATTTTCCAGACAAGCTCTGTACTTTTTTGCCAACAGAATAAACTTTAAACTGAAGGCAGTAGACAGTTAAACAAGAGTCGGCACTGGGAACAGCTGTGAGTAGACAAGACCAGTTACTTATAAGGTACTGTTTTTTCCGCACTGAAATCTCCTTCAGGGGTCATTTGTTTCTGGGCACAAGTATTCCGTGGTCATTTGACCTTTTCCTTCCACCTTGCCTCTATTCTGAGAGAAAGTACTCTTTAAGATATCTCAGCTTTTCTAACTACGGTGTTTTGTGGTTGTTGATAATTGAAGCTACTAGGATTTTACTTCATTTTGCTGTGCTTTGTTTTCAGGAGCCAAAAGATCTTTGTTGCTATTTTATTTTAAAGCAGAGTTGAGCTTTGTTCTTCTGTTACTTCTTGTCATGGGAGGTTTTTCTGCTTATTGTTTGTGTGGGGTAAAGAGGGAGATGCTTTAACATTACAGAATGTACAGAATGTTCTTGGCGAAAGGGGAGAGATAGATTAATGCATCTTCAGCTTGAAGTGTAGAACCAACATAGAGCCAATCAGATAAGAGGACCAGGGCAGGGGCGCGCCAGGTGCTTAACGGACTTGGTGGAGGCTGACTGACCCATCTTAGCTTCAGGGATCTGACCTGGAAAACATACATTTTTGAAGTGGGGTTTTAACCTTTAGTTTGCTTTTATATTTAATTGTTAATTTTAACCCTTCCTTTCTTTTATTCCCCCTTTTTTTTTTAATGGTAAGCCTGCTTTTTTTTTTTTTTTAAATGAAATTTGTCTTATTGAAGCTCATCCACTTAAAAGGAACCACATTCCTAAGAAGAGTGACATTTGTAATAAACCTTCAAATCACTGAACTCCGGAGGGGCTCTGGGAGCGAGAGGGGGATAGCCCACAGTGGCAGTGCAGGGGACAGGAGGGGTTCCACCCCTGTCATGCAAGGTGTCACTCTTTTCCCAGAGAACCACACAGCAGACTTGTACCATTTGCTGCTGATCAAAAGACAAATAATAGAGACAATTAAGAGGTTCTACATATGTGGCCTTTGCAAAAGTAAAAATAAAAAAAAGAAAGCTTACAAATTTACCACTAAAAATACAAAAGCTTTAGAAAGAACTTGGTTATTTTGGGACAGTTAACTTTTTGAGATCCACTCTATATTCTGATTTCTTTCTAGAAGGAACTAAATTTAATTCGATGTTTTCTAAATTACTCAGCATTCTCCTTGGGTATACACACTGTGGAACTAATCTATAATGTAATGTACTTTGGGGGCCTATTCTGTGGTGTATAAGGCTATTACTTCTTTTCTGTCAAAAGATCACATAATCAAAGTGCTTTTCAAAATTCTTGTATTATGTTTATAGAACATTTTTTTCTCTTGTGTGCACCATTCATATGGAAGTGTGACTTTGTTGTTGTGTTTTTTAAGTCAGTGTGGACAGTTTTCATTCCTCAAACAACTCCTTTCAATCTCAACTACCCATGTATAATTATTATTTATTTTGTGCTGTGTACAAGAAAACCAGGAAAAAAAAGGTTTATAAAATTGTATAGGTGGAATGAGAGACAATAACATTCTCCAAGGGCCCATGAGATTTTTTTATGAGAAAAATGCATGTACCAAAGTACATGCATAGACAGAGCGACATCTATTTTAGGTGCTCAGGAGACTTTTGGTTTGTGTCCAAGTTCTTACTTGTGTTCTGTAGTAGAAGTTGCCATGGATGTGGCTTTAAAAGAACTAAGGCATTGCTGCATAAAATCCTGGTTCTTTTTCTTTTTATAAAGTTATTGGAGGTATATGTTAAGGAATCAGTGACTAATCAAGCTCTAAGGGGTAGACTTAATATTAATCAAGTTCTAAGTATTTTATTTTAATCCTATTCACTTCAGGCATGTACTGTTCACCTGTATATGTGACTGAGAAATCTCATAATAATGCTTTATAGGGAAGAGAGAAAAGGAAAAATATTTATCCTCTACTCTGTATAATTCCCCTGTATGGAGATTATGCCTTAGGGAAAAAAATAATGCAAGGCTAATTTTCTCAATATCTTAAATTCTTTAATGGTGTCCTTACTTGTAAGTAGTTTCTTTTAAACTGAAAATACTATAAAGCAATTTTATAAACTGTGTACATTGAACTTAGTAGTACCATATAAGTTTGCTTATGTTCAATACTGGAGGCCAGATGCACATAAATTTGTGCACTTAGGGAATCCCTCAGCCTAGCCTGTACCCTCTTGCACTCTGAGACCACATGGGGGATGTCCACCTGCTGGCTTAGGCCCACTTCCTGGGGGATCAACCTAAGCTGGCAGTCAGACATCCCTATGACAGCCTGGGAGCCCTTGGAGGATGTCCACTTGCCAGTGGGAAGCAGGCCTAAGCTGCAGTCGGACATCTTTAGAGCTGCTGAGGAGGCAGGAGAGGCTCCCGCCACCACCGCTGTGCTGGCAGCCATCAGCCTAGCTTGTGGCTCAGCAGAGCTCCCACTGTGGGAGTGCACTGACCACCAGGGAGAAGCTCCTGCATTGAGGGTCTGCCCCCTGGTGGTCAGTGTGTGTCATAATGACCAGTCATTCCCAGTGGTTCTGCTGTTAGGGTCAATTTACATATTAGCCTTTATTATATAGGATAGAGGCCTAGTGCATGGGTGGAGGCCAGCTGGTTTGCCCTGAAGGGTGTCCTGGATCAGGGTGAGGTTCTTTCTGGGGTTCCTGGCCAGCCTGGGTGAGGGGCTGAGGGCTGTTTTCAGACTGGCCACACCCCCTTCAGGGTGGGGGTACCCGCTGGAGTGGCTGGCCAGCATGGATGAGGGGCTGATGGCTATTAGCATGCTGGTCAAGCCCCCCAGTGGAGACCTTCACCCCATGGGGGTGTGGCCAGCTGGGTGAGGGGCTGAGGGTTGTTTTCAGGCCACATCCCTTGGCAACCCAGGCTCCCAGACCCTCTTTGAGTGGAGACCATGGCCAACTGGAAGCAGGTATCTTGTATTTATTTATCTTCTGTAATTAAAACTTTGTAGCCTTGAGCATAGCCCAGGGCCGGCCAGAGCAGGTGGGAAGCTTGGCTTCCTCCATCGCCAGGGGCAACCCAAGCCTCCTGCTCACTCCAGCTCTGTAGCTGCCGCCATCTTAGTTGGGTTAATTTGCATACTCGCTCAAGATGGGCTGGTGGGTGTGGCTTGCGCAGAGTGGAGGGATGGTTAGGATATTTTATGTTGTGCATTTCAGAACAAAAGGAATCACTAGTTTCTCAATGGTCTTGATAATGCTGAAGTCACATTTATTAATCCCACTCTGCACAAGAAAAAACTGCATATTTTGGATAAATGCATGAAACCATAAAGTGAGTCCAAGTTAATTCTAAATCTCAACTTTAATTTAATTAGAGTCCATTGCTAATTACTTGATCATACAGCTTCAAAAATATGTTGTGAGGCCTTTTGTGTTAGAGTCCCTTTGGGCTTGCTATTTCTTATTTTACATACTAGGGGCCTGGTGCACAAATTTGTGCACCTTGAAAGGAACTGTAGGCCATGAGGCTGCAGTAGGCACAGGGGCAAATCTTGCCCTATCCTCTGCCACCCCTGCCTGGCCCTCCCATTGTGACTCCCAGTCATCTGTCTGCCAGCAGCCCCACTCCTGCTGCCACTGCTCCCATGCACTTACAGTGCCAGCCCAGCTCGTACCTGCTAAAGGTGGGAAATAATTGGGGCCAGCACAATCAGGGTGCTGCCCTGATTGCCCCTCAGGAGCAGGGGGAAGTGGAAAGGCCCTCAGGGTTGATCAGGGCCGGCAGCCACTACTCGTACCCACTGATGGTGCCAAGTGATCAGGACTGGCACCAGGAACTGGCAGCAGGTGCCAGCTGTGGCTCCAGTGCTGGCAGAGGGTGCGAGCAGGGCTGGCACCAGCAGCAGGTGCAAGTGCCGGGCAGGACCACAGCAAGCAGGAGCAAAGAATTTTCAGTAACTACTAGAAGCTCGCCCCAATGACAGCGACCAGCACCCTATCTTGGTCTGGTGCCCCTACTCGCCTGCTCCACCATCCCGCCACGGCCAACACCCAACATGTTCCACACACGCCCCATGGTGGTCAGCACACATCATAGCAACCAGTTGTCCAGTTGTTCCGCCTTTTGGTCTATTTGCATATTAGCCTTTTATTATATAAGATACATATTTTGTTGTTAATCCTCACATAAGGATATTTTCCCATTGATTTTTAGAGAGAATGGAAGGGAGGTAGAGTGACAGAGAGAAAGAGAAACACCCATGTGAGAGAGACATATCAATTGGCTGCAAGGGTCCAGGATCAAGCCTGCAACTGAGATATGTGTCCTTGACTGGAATCAAACCTGGGACCCTTCTGTCCACAGGCTGATGATCTATCCACTGAGTCAAGCTGGCGATGGCTTGGCTTAAGTAATTTTTTAAATACGCATTTCACATAGTCATTGTAGAAGTTATTTCTGGCTGCTAAAGCTTCTTGTGGTGCACATGACAACTCCTTCTGTTTCAAATAATGAATTAGGGACTGTGTTTTGTCTGCAAAAATAAATTTAGTCTACATATGTTTGGAAGTATTATCTAATCTAAAAGCTAGATATTTCACTTATTTTTACTCCCTGTTCTTTCTGTTAAATGGAATAAGAGACAATAGAGTTATTTTAAAATAAAATTTTATTCCAATTAAAACACAGCTCCTTAGAATTAAAAAAATATATTTTGAGAAAATGCAATAAAGTTTTTCTTTACTTGATGCTTAATCTCTTAATCAAAACTTAATTTTCACATCCATACTTAATTAAAAATTTGACATATGAAGGAGCATGTATTTTATAATCAAAACTATACTACAACAGGCCTAAACATAAACCTCCTGAAAACTCAGTGCCACTATGGATACACATTGCTGTTCTCAAAATGCTTTTCAAAACCAGAAAAGGAAGAAACTACTGAAATAAATTAAGGTCCTTCTTAACACAACCTCACAAGAATTCACCCAAAGCCTCAGAAACAACCTACTTATGAACCAGAATTCAGTGAGTAAGATTTATGGTTTCTCAAGGGCTGTCAAGTTGAATCCTGGAGGTTGTGGACAGGTGAGAGAAGCTATGGATGTTCCTGAAGGTGTTGAACAGGGAAAGATAATTGTGTTGTTCTCATAAAAATCCACATTTAGCATATTTTCAGTTATAACCTCTCAGAAAATATGTTCAAAATGACTCAGGTCTGTCCTTCTATATGAAATGCCTTTGTTTAATGTACTGAATTGGTATTTTGGACAATTTAAGAGGTAATGTGGTTGCAAACCAAAGTTCCTTTTGTACATCTAAGTCATGCAATACATTTTTATTGAATACAGTCCTAAATTAAAGGGGCATTAACAAATAAAATGTGCTAAAATTATGTGTTTTATACTTCATACTAGAGGCCTGGTGCACGAAATTTGTGCATGGGGTGGGGGGGGGGGTGTCCCTCAGCCCAGCCTGCACCCTCTCCAATCTGGGACCTCTCAAGGGATGTCTGACTGCCCATTTAAACAGGCAGTTGGATATCCCTCTCACAATCCAGGACCATTGACTTCCAACTGCTCACCTGCTTGCCTGCCTGATTGCCCCTAACTGCTTCTGTGTGCCAGCCTGATCATCCTGTAACCATTCCCCTGCCAGCCTGATTGATGCCTAACTGCTCCCCTGCTGGCCCAATTGCCTTTAACTGCCCTCCCTTGCCAGCCTGGTTGCCCCAACTGCCCTCCCCTGCAGACCTGGTTGCCCCAACTCTCCCCTGCTAGCCTGATTACCCTTAACTACCCTCCCCTGTAGGCCTTTTTGCCCCTAATTGCCCTCCCCTGCTGGCCTGATTGACCCTAACTGCCCTCCACTGCCAACCTGGTCACTCCCAACTGCCCTCCACTGTAGGCTTGATCGCTCCCAACTGCCCTCCTCTGCTGGCCCAGTCACCCCTAACTGCCCTCCCCTGCTGACCTTGTTGCCCACAACTGCCCTACCCTGCTGGCCGTCCTGTGGTGGCCATATTTGACCACATGAGGGCGGCCATCTTGTGTGTTGGAGTGATGGTCAATTTGCATATTACTCTTTTATTAGATAGGATTTTATTACTGAAGTGTTTATTATTACTGAAGTATTAGTTCACTGCTGGGTCATGCTAAAACAAGAAGACTTCATTAAGCTATGCTACTTAATAAATTATGAAGTTGCTATTAGCAAACAGCAGTTTGGAACTGTATATTACTATGAAGAAAAAGCATCTAGTACCTGCAGGCAATAATAATTTAAAAAGTAGAGTTGAAGGAAATGAAAGTGTCAACCTTTTTTTCCATATTCTTTTACTTGGTATATTTTGCTGAAAGTGTTAAGGAATTTATAATACACTTGCTACAATACAGATTATTGCTATTATTTTATTACTAACTAGAGGTCCAGTGCACAAAATTTGTGCACTGATAGGGTTTCTAGTGGCTGACAGCTGCTGGCTGGGGCCTCCCTCCTTTCCCCAGTAGGCCCCAACCCCTGGTCAAACTCCTGGCCAAGGGAACAATTTGCATACTATGCTTTTATTATATAGGATATTAATTTTTGTTGTTATTTTATTGGTAAAAATAGGGAGAAATTAGAAGAATAAACTTATGACTGATTCTAAGACAATTTTTTAAAATAGATTTTTATTTATTTCAGAGAGGGAGAGGGAGATGGAAACATCAGTGATAAAAGAGATCATTGATTTGCTGCTTCCTGCGTGCTTTTCACGGGGGGGGGGGGGGGGGGGTGGAGCCCACAACCCAGGCATGTGCCCTGGCCAGAAATTGAACTATGACCTGGTTCATAGGTTGATGCTCAACCACTGAGCTACACCAGCTGGGCTAAGCCAAATATGATATTGGTCATCTTAAAATTTTACAAAGTAATTTTTAAAGATTATATAAGTTATAGAGTTCTAGGTAAACATTGATATCTTTCCAAACTAACTAAAAAGAAAAAGAATCCTAAGGAGCAGTTTCCTTTTGCTTTAGCTTCTGTCTCTAACCCACATTCTTTTGACTACACTTAATACCAAGGGTGTCCTATAGGGTGCTTCTCTGTAGCACACGCTAGTCCCACAGGGAGGATAGCACCTGTATGCCCTCCATCCCCACACTTGAAAACATTATGAGAGAACTGAATACAATGGAATTGAACACAACCTTTCTGAAAACCTCATGTTTGAAATGCCCTACATTACCCATAAGGGATATAACAACCATGATAATGAAGAGTGACAATATAAGAGGAAAGTGAGTTTGTCGCCCATTCCACACTGTAGTGGGTTCACTCCTATTGTCAGATTTCTTTCTGTGACCGTGTCTATAATATGGTGTCAATTTTTATTTTATCTTATTTTTATAAAATTAGCTTAATATTGCATACTTGATTCTACCTTCTCTCATTTAACATTTTATTGGAAACTTTTTCTATATCATTCAGAACACTGGGAAAAATTTTTCGACTGCATGATAGTCTATTCTACTGTATATGGCTATACAGTACATAGTGACACGTGTTAAGGATCTACATTGTTTCAGTGTGTTCTGTCATTAATAAAATAAGGAGAACCATTTATTTTCATATGATTTTTGCTCACTTGATTATTTTAATGACTTTGAAATTCACAAATCCAAACCCCTCTTTTCACAAAGTAAGGAAAATAAGTCCAGAAATATTACTCATCTAGACCCTAGAATTCCAGCTTTCAGTTTAATGTCTAAATCTATCCCAAAGTAATGACTGGGTGATAAATTTATTCAGGGGCAAGAGGTGAAAGCACAGTTTCCTTCTGTCTGAGTAAGAGGTCAACCATGTACCCTATTCTCTGAAAAATCCTCAGGGAACGGAAGGGTTCTCATACTAAAGGAAGAACTCAAGATTCCATGCCAGAGTCTTTATTACACAAGGGGTGAAAAACATACAGCAGCTATGGGAACACTTAAAACAGCTGTCATTTCATTAATGACTACTTGCTAAAGCATTTCCTGGGCCACTGTTGTTCATGGAATTTTTTAACAAAATATTTATGAGGATGAAACTAGGACTTGCTTCAGAAATTGTATTCTCTTACTTACATTTTTTGCTTTCCCTCAGTGCACACTCAACGTACAAGCCTCTGCAACTCCACAAACAAACTTTCTTATTCAACCTTTCTCTTCCTGATGCCAAGAAAAATGTGTATTTTTCTGTCTCTGCTTCCTCACCTCCCTTTGACTCTATAACCCTTTGCCATTTGGCATTTATTCCTACCATAAAACTGAAAATACCTCTCAGGAGTCGCTAATGATGGCTGAATGAACTGTTAAATCCAACAGCTCTCTGTCCCTGTGCTCATCTTGGCTCCTTCTGTCTTTTACACTGTTTGCTGTCATGTTCTTCTTGTCTCTTGACATTAGGGATCTTAGAATAGCCTCGGGCTCTGCCCCTATTTCCCTCACTCTCTTCAGAGGGCTCCTGTCTTCCTCCCACCTCCTGGTTCTGGTTCTGAGTGTCTGTGTTTGTTTCTTTTTCCACTTTCTTTCTCAGAAGATGGCATCTAGACCCATGGTTTCCACTGAAAGCCCAACCTAGAGTTGTGTTAGCAAGTCCTCTTCTAATTCACACTTTGTGCGAGTTGTCATGAAAGTCTCCTCCCTCTAGATGTGAAGCATATGCATCATGACCCTTGGCCTGGCAGGGAGCTGGGCTGCATTTCAGCCCATACTTGAGGGCACCATCTTATTTGGCTGCCATGCCAGCCAGAGCCCCCGTACTATGCTGTCTCAAGTATTCTTGTACTTTGAACTCAATATCATTTGTGCACTCAAACCAGCCCTTCATCTTTATCTTTTTCCTCACTTTCTGTACACCAGGTGACAGTTATTACAGAATTTCAAAATATATATTTCTGGCATTCCTTTTCTCCACTCAATGGCTACCACCTTACTCAAAATTCCAGTGAGTCTTTAGTAGATGGTTAAGGGCTGTGGAATTGAATTTTAGATTGGGCACATTTAACATGTATCATCATCCTATGCAAGTTACTTAATAATTCTAATCCTCCATTTTTTTAACATAAAATCAGGGTACCAGTAATGGCTAACATATATCAAATTCTCTGTGCACTTCTAATGCATCCCTTCATTTAAGACTCAAAAAGCACATTTTATTAGATTTTACTAACATTCTAAAATAATAGAATCCAATTAATATTAAACAGACTAGTTTATTCTTTATGAGTTCTGTGTGCTTTTTGAAGACATCTACGCTAAAGTTAAACCCAGGTAATACCAATGACCTTGGTAATTGCAAGTGTAGTCAAACAAGGGCAAGTGGGTATTTTATTTTGTTTTGAGACTAAGGCATCTCCTATCCCATTTTTTTTTTCTTTTAAGGAAGGGGAGCAAGAAACGTAAAACAAATCATTTTTTAATAACTACAAATAAATGATGCAAATAAACACTTCTTTATTTAATGTTTCTATGGTTTTTCTGTTTTTCTTCTTTCTGACTCAGCCTTGTAGTCATGAAGCAAATAAGTAGAGTGGCTAAGAATCAGCCCCAGGTTTTTTGACAGCAGGCTCTCTGCTTCCTTTGCAGGCTACTTCATTTTCTTTGACTTTAAGAACCCATGCAGCAACACAATCAAATTTTAAGTGGGAATACTTCAAAGTAAGAGTATGGGTTTTCAGCTGTATGCCAGGAATATTATTTCACTATAATTTAATCCTGGAATAACAGGTTAGTTTAGCTTTTCCAAATCAACATATGCCTGTCCCTTTGAGTAGAGAAACTGACCATTTGCCTTAGTACCCAGTATGGTTTTTTAAAGCTATTATTAGTGCCTGCTCTAATGCTTTTCCCCAGAAACTGCCAAGGTATTTGTGTCACAGAATTTAGGTTCTTTCTTAGCATCAAAAACTTCTGTGTCTCATTTCATTTCCTTAATCAACTCATTAATTACTTATAAATGGAAGTGGCATAAACCATGACAATAGGGGAGTTGGATGAGATTTCAAAGATATTGCAGTTAAGCCCCCTTTTATTCCTAATGATTCAAACAGTCCAAAGTAGGCTAAGTGACTTATCAGTGGTCATAGAGCAAGACTAGAACTTCCTCTCTACGAACATCTGCCTTACAATGATCCCTGCAACTTGTTGGAATATTAATTGCATTTGATGGTCTCACAATTCTAATAGAAATAAACCCGAGTCTTCTCTTTCCTTCTCTCTCCATAATTGGAATTCAGTGTGCATATTGGAGGTCCATCCTCTTTTTCATTCATAGAAGCTGCTTTTAGTGGACAAAGCCTTTCAAACACTGTTTGCTTGACTAAATATCTTTGAAATGGAAGTGAGTGACATACATCACAAATGAAATAATAAAATGTTTAGAATCATCTTCAAAGTGCAACTCACAATGCTCCACAGTGTTCTTTGAAGTAAAGTAAACCTCTGCATCAGAGATATACTTACATATTTCAAAAAAACATTAATGTTATGTCATGGCAGCTTTAAAATATGTAACACCATATTTCTTATAAACACACATACACATACACAGATATTGGGAGAAAACGTCTTGGGATAATAACTTGATAAGAGTGAAAGTTTCCTTTCTCCCCTTGGGTTTGTAACCTCCTCTGCCACTTTTTCATATAAACATCAGGCTTCAGCATTTCTCTGCAGCCTTCCCTTTATGTTCTTTGCCGCATGCAGTGGATTTTTCAGCTTAGACCACTTCCTGTGTCTTGTCCTTCGGAAATCATTACCTCTTCTGGGACACTCTTCCTGGCTCCATCTCTGTCCCTTGACCCCACAGTATCTCCCAGGGGCCCCATCCCTTTGCACGTTAATGTCTTACTTCAATGACCCGCTCTCCTAGCTTAGCCACACTGTAAGGACAGGGGCTTTGCCTTCCATTTTTGCACGACCAATACTAACACAGTGCCTGACACCTGGAAGGCTAATTAGAGGACCCAATATTTCTCTAGTCTTATTGTAACAAAAGGTATGAATCCTGCGTGAGGTGTTCTCAATCAAAGATATGTTAAAGGATTGGTCAACTTTTCAGACTAAACACGTGGTCAGTCATTGGAAAGTAAAAAGACAGAGGCAAAAAACAAGCTTACTTTTATTCCCAATTGGTAAAAACTTCAGGTTACTGCTTCTACATATATTTTATGTCATAACTAGAGGCCCTGCACAAAAATTCATGCAAGAGTAGGCCTTCCTTCCCTTTGCTGCAAGCACCAGCTTCTCTCTGGCCCTGGCTTCATCTGGAAGGATGTCCGGAATGATGCCCAGAAGGACATCTGGTCTAATTAGCAAATTACTCTTTTATTATCTACTCTATAAAAGCGAAATATTAAAATTAACCATTTCTCCAAGACAGGGTAAGCCACGCCCACCAGCCATTCAGAGCGGCTGTATGCAAATTAGCCCAGCCAACATGGAGGCCGCCACTCCCGGACCTGAGTAAATGGCAGTTTCCACTGCAGCAGGAGCAAAAGTGAAGCTGCGCTCGCTCCACTTAAACTGCCTCTAGCGAAACACAGATTTGAAACAATGTAACAATCATAGAATCCTCGGGAGCTGAAGGACACAGAAGCCCGGGCCTCACCAGTAAAAGTAACAATTGTTTCATTATAGACACTGCAAAGTGAAGCAAAGAGGAGGCTTCGTTAGTTAGAAGGCCGCCTTAAAGGAACAGTGTATCAATTATAGAAGATAACCCCAGGCCTTAAAGGAACAGTATCAATTATAGGAGATAAACTCCAGTAACCTGCGTCCAGCCAGCCTTGCTGGGACATTGGGTCAATGGGAGCTGTGGACAGCCTGAAAGCCCCTCACCCAGCCTGGTCAGGCACGCCAGCAGGTGGACATCCCCCGAGGGGTCCCAGACTGAGAGAGGGCACAGACCGGGCTGAGGGACCTCCCGAGTGCACAGAGCGGCTGCAGGGCGGGACAGTGCAGGACCCAGGACCCATGAGTGGGAAAGAAACGGCAGGGTTGGAGGGCACCGCAAAGTGGGTAAGAGGCGGCAGGGGGTTGGTGGCCTGCTTGGTGGGCTTTCCAGGCCCTTTGCGGGGCATCGGGGAGCGGGTAGGAGGTGGCAGGGGGTCGGTGGCCTGCTTGGCAGCTGTCCAGGCCCTTGGAGGGGCATCGGGGAGCGGGTAAGAGGTGGCAGAGGGTCGGTGGCCTGCTTGGCAGCTGTCCAGGCCCTCGGACGGGCATCAGGGAGCGGGAAAGAGGTGGCAGGGGGTTGGTGGCCTGCTTGGCAGCTCTCCAGGCCCTTGGAGGGGCATCGGAGAGTGGGAAAG
>PVJC01013738.1:0-37519 GCA_004026665.1 Murina feae
CAGGGAATATAACAATTAAGTCAATAGAAATATCTGATGAACAGAATAAACTGGTGAATAGAATAGAAGTAAGGGCATAGAAAGGGAATGGAATGACAATTCTCAGGGGGAAGGGGGTGTGATGGGTATGGGAAGAGACTGGACAAAAATCTTACATCTATGGACGAAGACAGTGGTGGGGTTAAGGGCACAGGGGGGAGGGGGGAACCAGGTGGAGGGGAGCTATGGGTTTTTTTTAAAAAAAGGAACATCTGTAATAATCTGAACAATAAAGATTCATTAAAAAAATAATAATAATAAAAGAATGACATAACACAAATAAAGGACACATTGGAAGGAATACACAGCAGATTAAGCAAAGCTGAGGATCAAATCAGTGAATTAGAAGACAGAGTTGAAAATATCACTCAGAGAACCAAAAAAAATCCCACAAAAAAACAATTAAAAAACAGGAGGACTGCTTAAGGGATCTGTGGGACAAAGTGAAGCATAACAATATTAGCATAGTAGGTGTGCCAGAAGAGGCAGAAAGGGAGAAAGGAATGAGGTGTTTGAAGAAATAATAGCAGAAAATGTCCCTAACCTGCTAAAAGAAAAAGTCACACAAGTGCAGGAGGCACAGAGAACCTTAAAAAGAATCCAAATAGACCCACGCCCAGACACATCATAATTAAAATGCCAAAAATTAAAGGCAAAGAGAGAGTCTTAAAGGCAGCAAGAGAAAAAATACTGTTACCTACAAAGGAGTTCCCATAAGGCTGACACCTGATTTCTCATCAGAAACTCTACAGGCCAGAAGGGAATAGTATAAAGTACTCAAGGTAATGGAAAGCAAGGATTTGAGACCAAGATTACTATATCCAGCAAGGCTATTATTCAAAATAAATAGTCTAATAAAGATATTCCCTGACAAAATAAAGGCTAAATGAGTTCATCACCAGCAAGCCTGCATTACAAGAAATGCTAAATGGATTGCTGAGGAGAAGAAACAGAGATAGAAACATAGCCATACAGAATTAATATGGCTATAAATAAGTACCTCTCAATAAGGCATAGGGTACCTCAATGGATACAAAAAGATGACCCAACTATATGCTTTCTACAAAAGACTCACCTCAAAACAAAAGACACACACAGGATTAAAGTGAAGGAATGGAAAAAAAATTTTACATGCAAATGGAAAAGAAAAAACGTGGAATAGCAATACCCATATCCAACAAAATAGACTTTAAAATGAAGGCCATCGCAAGCACCACATAATACTAAAGGGATCAATTCAACAAGAGAATAGAACCTTGATAAACATTTATGCATCCAATATAGATGCACCTAATATATATATCCGATGGATTTAGTAGACATTTATAGAACATTTCACCCCAACACAGCAAAATATACATACTTCTCAAGTGCACATGCATCATTCACAAAAGTATGGAGTTTCCTCAAAAAATTAAAAATGGAACTCCCATTTGACCCAATAATCCAAATTCTAGGAATATATCTCAAGAAATCAGAACACCAATCAGAAAGGATATATGCATCCCTATGTTCATAGCAGCACAATTTAACATAGCTAAGATTTGGAAATAGTCTAAGTGCCCATCAGTAGATGAGTGGATTATAAAACTGTGGTACATCTGCCAGGCATCCTCAAACTACAGCCCGTGGGTCACGTGCGGCCCTCTGAGGACATTTATCTGGCTCACTGGGTGTCTTTGCTGCCTCGTATATTTTACTTCAAAATAAGATATGTGCAGTGTGCATAGGAATTTGTTCATAGTTGTTGTTTTTTTTAACTATAGTCCGGCCCTCCAACAGTCTGAGGGACAGTCAACTGGCCCCCTGTTTAAAAAGTTTGAGGACCCCTGACACAATGGAATACTATGCTGCAGTAAAAAAGAAGGCACTCTTACCATTGGCAACAGCATGGATGGACCTGAGAGCATTATACTAAGCGAAATAAGCCAGTTAGAGAAATATAAATATCATATAATCTCACCCATTTGTGGAATATAATGAACAACATAAACTGATGAACGAAAATAGAGCCAGAGGGGGCAAAATATACGGGAAAATAATAAAAGTAATCCTATTATTTGCAGATTTTTAAAGTCCTACAACTTTTACAATATCATACTATGTTAGGACAGTTTTGGTAATATTGTTATACTTAAAATCCTTTCATTCTTGAAATATTAATGTTTATTGCATGTAATATTATATATAATATAATAATATATATTATTCATGCATTTTTCTTGAATAATTGGTGTTTATTGCATGTAACATTATCATATTTAAAATCACTTTTCTTGAGATAAAAAAGTAATGTAGTATGTACATATAGTGGAATATTATTCATCCTTTAAAAGAAGGGAAACCCTGTCACAACTACAACATGGATGAATCTTTTAGCCATTAAGCTAACTGAAATGAGCCAGTAGCAAAATGACATATATATGGTTATACTCAGATGAAGCATCTAATATAGTCAAAATAATAAAAATAGAAAATAGAAAGGTGGTGGTCTAGGGCTGAGTAAAGAGAGGAGGGGAAATTAATGTTTAATAGGTATAGAATTTCATTTTTGCATGCCAGAAAAGTTCTTGAGCTCGGTTGCACAATAATCTATATCCTATAAAATAAAAGGCTAATATGCATATTGACCGAATGGCCAAACGACCAGTTGCTATGACATTAAATGACCACCAGGGGACAGACGCTCAATGCACAGGATCGAGCTCCCTTCTGTGTGGATTGGGCCTGCAGAGATTGGGTGAAACTGGCTATCCAACATACCCTGAGGGGTCCCGGATTGCAAGAGGGTGCAAGCCAGGCCAAGGGACCTCACCAGTGCACAAATCTGTGCACTGGGCCTCTAGTCTATATATATAAAAGCCTAAGTGACCATTATGACTGAAGAACCAGAACAACTGGAACGACTGGTCAACCAGTTGCTATGATGCACACTGACCACTAGGGGGCAGATGCTCAATACTGGGGCTGCCCCCTGGTGGTCAGTGCACTCTCACAGCCAACTTCCTGTGGCAAGCCAACAACCTGCAGTCCATTCCCCTGAAGGGGCCAGTCCCCATTGGCCCCTGGTGCTAAACCATTTGTAGATGACCTGCTTCTGGATCGGGATTTCATACATAGCAGAGCAGCTCCTTCACTGCAATCTATTGAAAGTCAGCCCTTGACATAAGGTTTTGTCTGGCTCCCATCCTCTCCTTTCCCTGGGGGCTGCCTCTCCACCATGGTAGAAGTGTGGTGGCAAGGGAAGGAGGACGGGAAGAGGTGGGGAACTGTGTGGTGGCAGGGCGGCATCAACGTCTGGCATCCATTCCTTTCACTCCTGGCCCAGCATCCATCACCTCCTCTCCTGACCCCACCAGGCCCTTCAGGGCCTGGCCTGGGATGGAGACCCGGGGGTGGGTGGTGGGGGACGCAGTACCTTTCCCAGGGGGCTGAGGGCCAGCTCCCTCCTTGGAGCTAGCAGTCAACCTCCTGTGGTCCACCCCCACCCTCTTTCTGTGCACGAATTCCTGTACCAGGACTCTGGTGTGAATACAATTAGCTCTACTGAGCTATACACACAAAAATGGTTAAGATGAGCCCAGTTGGCATGGCTCCATGATTGAGCATTCACCAATGAGTCAGGAGGTCAGGACACATTCCCGTATTATGGGCTCCATCCCAAGCAGGGTGTGTGTGAGAGGTAGCCAATAAATTATTCTCTCAGATATTGATGTTTCTATCTCTCCCTCTCCTTTCTTTTCTCAAATCAATAAAAAAATTTTAAATAGTTAAGATGATAAATTTAATGCTATGTACTTTTAATCACAATAAATAAAAAAAGAAAAACGCAGTTCTGAGCCTTACCCCAGAGCTATTGAACTAAAATATCAAGGGTTGGAGCTGTGAGCATGCAATAGTTCCCTGTGTGATTTTTATCCCCTCAACTTTGAGAACCACTGACAAAATATATAGTAAATACTCTTCACAGCTATGAATTTGATATCATGATCTTAGTTTCCCTTTTTTCTCAAGAATATTTATGTGCACGTTCACTTGCTGGCAGCTAGTGTGCTTAGAGAATAGAAATTCATTTTATTATTAGCCAAAGCAAAAGAAAATCCAAAAGGCATCTGTACTGCAAAAGAAGGTCATCCAGTCCATTTCCAAATCAAGCATAGATGACTGAATCCAGCACAGTTTTGGATTACCCATGACTGGTTTTCTCCATTAGAGTGAGTAATTGAAAGCTGGCTATGTGTATGCTTACAGATATTATTTTAAATTGTTCACATTAGATAAATCTCAGTCTCTGGTGCTGTCTGTGAGAAATAGTGTTAAGAATATTAATGAGAACTGTCTTTAGAATGAAATTTTATAGTTTTGAAAACACTACGAAGATTCCTGTTTTTATTGTCACTAATTAGGGAGCTGCTGAGAGGGATTTGCCTTATTATTCAAGGTCAGTGTGAGCCAAAGATAAGAACATTACCTCACATTTATGGGGCACTTACTATGTGCTGGGCACTGGGTTCAATTCTTTCCATGGATGAGTTCATTTAATATTTACCCTAGACCTATAGATATATGTCATTACACATTATTTGTTTAAATTGAGGCTCAGAGGGCCTCAGTAATTTGCTGAGGATGACACAGCATATGAGACACATAGCAGGCTTGAAATGTAGGTTGCTCTGTCTCTAGAGCCCATCATTATAACCATGATACGATGACACTGCTAGTACACAGTCTTCCTCTTCTCATAATTCCTACCTATTGGTGGTTTCAGCCTCAGACAAATAGTACTCTCTGACAAGGGGCATTAGATAAGGAGTTTTAGTTGGATGGTTAGAAGTTAATTTTTCACCTTATCTGTAATACCTGGGCTTTGTTCCTAAGACAAGTACACCTTGAAGGCCAGACCTGATACTTCTGTCCTTGTCTTGTTACCTGGCCTGTTCTATGCCTCAGTTCTTAAAGCTAGAAGCCTGTCTTTCTCTTGCCAGTCTTTCCCTGATTCTCTAATTTCATCCTTTCTTGGATGTTCTTTCTCACTTGCTTGGACATTCCTAGATTCCTTGTTGCTGCGCTACTCATGGGGTGGGTGTCTTGTTGCCTCAACTGAAATTCTTTGATGCTGACTTCACAGACTCTGAAAATTAAAGTACCATTGGAATCACAGCCCACAGAAGTAGGCTATGGCCTATGTGCTAAACTTAAACAGGATAGCTGACTGAAAAATTAAAATAATTAGTACACAGAGTCTCCTAACATAATAGACAAACTGTTCAGGATACAATCGAATATCACCTGTCATGCCAAGAACCAAGAAAACTATAGTTTGAATTAGAAAGGTAATTAACTGAAGGAAACAATGAGATTAATCAGCTGTTGGGATATTCTGTGTCTATGACACATTGGTTTCTACAGTTCTCAAGGCTGGGAAGTTCAAGATCAAGACAAATTCCATGTATGGTGAAATCCTGTTTCCTTACTGATTGCTGTGTTCACATCATAACCTCTCATGTTGGGAGAGTGGGATCTATTTGGGGTTTCTTTTTTTCTTATTTTAAATTTATTCTTATTGAATTTATTGGGCTGACATTGGTAAATAAATTATATAGGTTTCAGATGTACAATATATAATACGTAATCTGTATATTGTAATTTGTGTTCTCCACCCCAAGTCAAGTCTCCTTCCATCACCATTTATCTCCATTTTACCCTCTCCTACCTCACCTGAACCCCATTCCCTTTGGGAATCTGTTTTATCCATACCATTGTCTGTCTATGAGGGTGGTTTTTCTTTGCTTAATCCCTTCACTTTTTTCATCCCTCCTTATCTTCTTCCCTGAGACAGCCATCAGTCTGTTTTCTATATCTATGAGTCTGTTTCTACTTTGATCCTTAGTTTATTATACTCCATATATAAGAAAAATTCTAGGGTATTTGTCTTTGACTGACTTACTTCACTTAGCATAATGCTGTCCAGGTCCATCCATATTGTGGCAAAAGGTAAGATTTCCATTTTAATTTATTATTATTAAAAAATATATTTTTGTTGCTTTTTAAAAAAATGTATCTTTATTCTTGAAAGTATTACAGATATTTTCTTTTTTTCCCAATTGACCCCTCCATCCTCAACCCAGTCCTCCCAGGTTTTCATCATACTATTGTCTATGTCCATGGGTTATGCATATCTAATCTAATAAAAGAGTAATATGCAAATTAACCATCACTCTGAGATACCTAAGCCACATCCACCAGCCAAGCCACAACTCCCAGCCAATAAGAGCAATTGTATGCCAATTAACCCAGCCAAGATGGAGGCCAGCAGCCATGGAGCTAGAGTAAACAGGAGGCTTCCGTTGTAACTGCCTGACTAGGCCAGCGGGCCTCTGCTCAAGCAACAATGTTTCAATTACAGAAGCCACAGAGCTGAAGCAAACAGGAGGTGTCCATTGCCTGCCTAGGCCGCCACTTCAAGGTAACAAAGTTTCAATTATAGAAGATAAATAAACCACAGAAACCTGATTCCAGCCAGCCTTGCTGGGATGTTGGGTCAATGGGAGCTGTGGGCAGCCTGAAAACAGCCCTCAGACCTTCACCCAGGCTGGCCAGGCACATCAGCAAGTGGACATCCCCCGAGGGGTCCCAGACTGCAAGAGGGCACAGGTCAGGCTAAGGTACCCCCCCCTCCCCGCCGAGTGCACAAATTTTTGTGCACTGGGCCTCTAGTATATATATGTATGTTCTGCAGTAAATCTCTCCCCATCACCCGCTTACCACTGCCTTCCCTTTGAGATTTGTCTGTTCCATGCTTCTATGTCTCTGGATCTATTTTGTTCATTAGATCGCACATATGAGTGAGATCATGTGATGCTTATCTTTTTCTGTCTGGCTTACTACTTTGCTTAGCATAATATTCTTCAGGTCCATCCTTGTTGTCTCAGAGGGTAAGAAACCCTTATTTTTTATAGCTGCACAATAGTCCATGGTATAAATGTACCACAGCTGTTTTATCCACTCATCTACTGATGGGCACTTGGGCTGTTTGATTGGTGTTTTGAGTTTTTTAGGGTATGTTCCAAGAAGTGGAATCCCTTGGTCATGAGCCAGTTCCATTTTTAATATTTGAGGAAACTCCGTAGTGTTTTCCACAGTGGCTGCACCAATCTGCATTCCCACCAGCAGTGCGTGAGGGTACCTGTCTTTCCTCATCATCACCAACACTTGTTGCTTGTTGATTTATTGGTGAAAGACATTTTGACAGGTGTTGGGTGATATCTCATTGTAGATTTTATTTGCATTTTTGTGATGATTAGTGACATCGAGCATCTTTTCAGATGTCTATTGGCCATCTGTATGTCCACTTTGAGGAAGTGTATATTCATGTCCTCTGCTAAGGTGACCAGATTTAAAGCGGTACACCATTGACCGGGGCGGGGGGTTCTTTTTCTTTCTTTCTTTTCTCTTATTTTTATTATTACTTAAAATATTACAAAGAGTAATCAGGACTTTTTTAAAACGTCGTGGAATGCAGGACAAACTGTTAAAAATCGGGACTGTCCCGCCAAAAGTGAGACGTCTGGTCACCTTATCCTTTGCCCATATTTTAATTAGATTGTGGGGTTGTTTTTTTGGTGTTGAGTTGTATTAGTTCTTTATAAACTTTTGATATTAACCCCTTATCAGATGTATTAATGGTGAATAAGTTCTTCCATCCAGTTGGTTGTGTTTTTATTTTGTTGATGGTTTCTTTTACTGTGCAAAACTTTTTATTTTTATTTATTTATTTTTGAAAATTTTATTGCTTAAAGTGTTACAAAGAGTATTACATATGTCTCCTTTTTCTACCTCTTTATCTTCCCCCAGCCTCCTCTACCCCCCCCCCCAGTGTCTTCTGTTCATTGGTTATGCTTATATGCATGTATACAAGTCCTTCAGTTGATCTCTTAACCCTCCCCCCAACCCTCCCCGGCCTTCCCTCTGTAGTTTGACAGTCTGTTCGATGCTGCTCTGCCTCTGTATCTATTTTTGTTCATCAATTTATAACGGTCTTTATTATCCATAAATGAGTGAGATCATGTGGTATTTTTCTTTCATTGACTGGCTTATTTCACTTAGCATAATGCTCTCCAGTTCCATCCATGCTGTTGCAAATGGTAAGAATTCCTTCTTTTTTACAACAGCATAGTATTCCATTGTGTAGATGTACCACAGTTTCCTAATCCATTCATCTGTTGATGGGCACTTAGGCTGTTTCCAAATCTTAGATATGGTAAATTGTGCTGCTATGAACATAGGAATATATCCTTTCTGATTGGTGTTTCTGGTTTCTTGGGATATATTCCTAGAAATGGGATTACTGGGTCAAACGGGAGCTCCATTTTTAACTTTTTGAGGAAAGGCCATACTGTTCTTCACAGTGGCTGCACCAGTCTGCATTCCCAACAGCAGTGCAGGAGGGTTCCTTTTTCTCTGCATCCTCTCCAGCATTTGGCATTTGTTGATTTGTTGAAGATAGCCATTCTGACAGGTGTGAGATGGTACCTCATTGTTTTGATTTGCATCTCTCAGATGATTAGTGACTTTGAGCATGTTTTCATATGTCTCTTGGCCTTCCTTATATCCTCTTTTGAAAAGTGTCTATTTAGGTCCGTTGCCCATTTTTTGGTTGGGTTGTTTATCTTCCTTATGTTAAGTTGCATCAGTTCCCTATAAATGTTGGAGATTAAACCCTTAACAGGGATAACATTGGCAAATATGTTCTCCCATTCAGTGGGCTTTCTTGTTGTTTTGTTAATGTTTCTTTTGCTGTGCAGACACTTTTTATTTTGGTGTAGTCCCATTTGTTTATTTTCTCTTTAGTTTCCAATGCCCTAGGAGCTGCATCGGTGAAGAAATTGCTTCAGCATAAGTCTGAGACTTTGTTGCCTTTAAATCCCTCTAGTATTTTTATGGTTTCCCATCTTAAATTTAAGTCCTTTATCCATTTTGAGTTTATTTTTGTGCATGGTGTAAGTTGGTGGTCTAGTTTCATTTTTTGCATGTATCTGTCCAATTTTCCCAACACCATTTCTTGAAGAGACTGTCTTGAGTCCATTGTATGCTCTTGCCTACTTTGTCAAATATTAATTGAGCATATTGGTTTGGGTTGATTTCTGTGTTCTCTATTCTAGTCCATTGATCTATATGTCTGTTCTTGTGCCAGTACCAGGAAGTTTTGAGAACAGTGGCTTTGTAATACAGCTTGATATCTGGTATTGAGGTCCCATTTACTTTGTTTTTCTTTCTCAGGATGACTGCAGCTATTTGGGATCTTATTTTATTCCAGATGAATTTTTGGAGAGTTCATTCTAGGCCTGTGAAATATGCTGTTGGAATTTTAATGGGAAGTGTGTTGAATTTATAGATTGCTTTGGATAGTATGGACATTATAAAGATGTTCATTCTAGCAACCCATGAACATGGTATGTTCTTCTATCTGTTTATGTCTTCCTCTATCTCTTTTTTCAATGTCCTGTAGTTTTCTAAGTAGAGGCCTTTTACCTCTGTCATTAAGTTTATTCCTAGGTATCTTAATTTTTTTGGTGTGATGGTAAATGGGATTGCTTTTTTAGTCTCCTTATCTGTAAGTTCACTATTGGTGTATAGAAATGCCAAAGATTTCTTGATGTTAATTTTGTATCCTGCTACATTCTCGAATTCATTTATTAAGTCTAATAGTTTTTTGATGGAGTCTTTAGGGTTTTTTATGTACAATATCATGTCATCTGTGAATAAGGACAGTTTTACTTCTTCTTTTCCAATTTGGATGCCTTTCATTTCTTCTTGTTGTCTAATTGCAATGGCTAATACTTCCAGTACTATGTAGAACAGGAGTGGTGAGAGTGGGCATCCCTATCTTGTTCCTGTTCTTAGGGGAAATGGTTTTATTTTTTGCCCATTGAGTATGATGTTGACTGTGGGTTTGTCATATATGGCTTTTATTATGTTGAGGTATGATCCTTCTATTCCCACCTTACTGAGAGTTTTTGTAAAAATGGGTGTTAGATTTTGTCCAATGCTTTTTTATGCACCAATTGAGATCACTATGTGGTTTTTTTCTCTCAATTTGTTTATGTGATGTATCACATTTATTGATTTGTGGATATTGTACCATCCTTGCATCCCTGGGATCAATCCTACTTGGTATGATCTTTCTCATGTACTGCTGGATCTGACTTGCTAAGATTTTGTTGAAGATTTTGGCATCTATGTTCATAAGGGCTATTGGCCTGTAATTCTCTTTCACTGTGTTGTCTTTATCTGGTTTTGGTATTAGGGTGGTGCTGGTTTCATAGAATGAGCTTGGAAGTTTTCCTTCATCTTGAATTTTTTGGCATTGTCTCAGGAGGATAGGTTTAGGAGTTTTATATTTTCAAGTCTAACATGAAAATCTTTAAAATATTTTGACTTTATTCTTGTGTATTTTGCGGGGTTGAGGGGCTTGAGGATGAGAGGGACAGGAGCAAGCACTGGAGGCAGGTTATTCTCCAAGGCTGCTGAACATCACTGCATGGACCAGCCTAATGGGAGCCACAGCCACCAGACAAGTAGAAGAAGCAAAGGGCATCCAAATTGGAGAGGAGGAAGTCAAACTGTCACTCTTCGCAGATGACATGATATTATATGTGGAAAACCCTAAGGACTCCACCAAAAAACTACTAGATTTAATAAATAATTTTGGCAATATAGAAGAATACAAAATTAAGACCCATAAATCATTGGCATTTTTAAATAATAATAATGAACACTAGGAAAGAGAACCTAAAAGAAAACAATCCCATTTACAACTGAAACAAAAAAAAATTAAGTTAGGAATAAACTTAACCAAGGATGTAAAAGGCCTACAGTATACTTGGAAAACTATAGAAGTTTGAAAAAAGAAATAGTAAAAGATATAAACTAGTGGAAGGATATACTGGGTTCATGGATTGGTAGAATCAACATAATTAAAATTCCCATATTACCCAACACAACCTATAGAATTTAGGTTCCCTTTCCTAGTGTTCATTATTATTATTTAAAAATGCCAATGATTTCTGAGTCTTAATTTTGGGTCTGGGAATTTAGACTTGAAAACATGAAAATATTCCTATTAAAATATCAACCTTTGCCATTTTAATTATGATGTGTCTTGGTGTGAGCCTCTTTGGTTCATATGTTTTTGGACTCTCTGCTTCCTGGAATTTTGTATCTATTAGTAGGTGTCCTATAGAACCCAGTGGCACAGTTTCCCTGATCCTCTGAGCTGAGTGCTCCAGGAATGTCCCTTATGGGGTTTATGTAGACCCTTTTGTTGTGATTGAGTCTTGATTGGTATTGGTCCATTTCTGTGTAGGTATGATCCTTAGGAAGGCTGACTATGAGGATTGACTTCAACAACAGTGTATGAGCTTCTGTGTAGGTGCTGAACACTCAAGTGGAATTTGCCTCAGTAGGGGCTTATGACTGAAGAGATTTCTCTTTGGATGTGCCACTTGTGAAGCTAATTATATCCTGCTCTAATGTTGTCTGAAGCTGACCACTGGGTGTGTTGGTTCTGGGGCCTCTTGGGAGGAAATCTGATCCAGACCAATGTCAGACTTTGCCTGTGGCTGGCCCTGGGCAACCTGTTAGGAGGTACAATGTGATCTACAGTTTTTGACTGCCTCTTTGGGCCTGGCTGAACATGGAAAGAACTAATCTTTGCACCACAGCTGGCTATTACCAGCAGCAGGCCTGGGAACAGTTCAGTAAATGTCCCAAATTACCCCAAGATTCACCTCCACCTGAAAGCAGTCTGTTAGGTTCAATCACTGAAATAGCCTATGGAATTATTTGAATTGCATGAGGCTTGTTCTAAGTGAGTCATCAGGTAGGGGTGAGGTCGATTGATACAGGTTCAAACTTCCAGTGCTGGGCCTGAGGCCACTCAAAAAATGTTCCAGGTTATATCAAGTCTAGCTGCCACCCACAGGGTGCTTGCATACTTTTTGGTGGGGCAGGGTCTCAGTGAGTCATCAGGGTGAGGCCAGCAGAGTTTATCAGGCCAAAACAGACCAAGATTTGGCTGTATGAAGGGAGGGCTCCGCACTGGTCAAGCATGCAGTGGGAAAATGGTCCCTGTCCTAGAGCCACCCAAATCAGTCTGTTCCAGATTCTGCAAGGAGCCCAATCTCAGCAGGACAGGGTTACCAGGAATTAAAAGGGTGAGGCTAGTAGGTCTCCTGTGAGGGGGAGTTATTTATCAGCCTCCAGAACCACATAACTCAATGTTTCCTGGATTCTGCCTAGATCTTGGTAGGTTGGAATCACCAGGATTTGGGAGGTTGGGGCCCCTGTGCACCTAGAGAGTTGAGCTAATGGATCATCTGTGAAGTACTGGCACCAGTCAGTTTCATGGGAAAGTGGAGGAAATGGCCCCCATCCCAAAGCCATAGAATTCAGCCACTGACAATTCGAGTCTGCCTAGACCTCCACACCTCTGGCCTCTGCAGGTCATGAGCTCTGTAGGATAGGGGTAACAAGGAGCACAGAAGGTGGGGATATTGCATTTCCCTAGGATGATTCCACATGGAGGGAAGTGCTCTACCTAAAAAAGTTGGTGTTTGTAGTGTGGAAGAAGGACTCAGCACAGGTATTGTGGTGACTATCCCTGCAGTTCTCTCATCTCTGCCCTTCTCCTGATGGAGCCCAGGGTGGGTGTTGCAAACCAGATTTTGTGCACTGGCCTTTTAAGAGTGTGTCTGTTTTTCTAGCAGACTCCTGTCTCTCCCTGGTGGACAGAATCCCCACTGATTTTCAGAGCTAGATATTATATCAACATCCCTTCCTGGCTCTGATGATCTGGTCTGGGGAGCCCAGCTTGGTGTTGAGACCATTTGCTTCTAAGGAGGGACACCCTGATGCTGAGGTATCTCTCGGGAATCTTAGCCACCACGCATAAGAGCGGGGCCAGTCCCTTTCACGTCTCTGCTCTTCCTACTAGTCTCAATGTGTCTTTTTCTGTAAATCCTTGGTTATAAGACTTTTATTCAGCTAATCTATTGATTATTCAGGTTGACTGCTCTATATTTTAGTTGTAATTCCAGTTTGGTTTTGGAAGGAAGGGAGTGTAACATTCACCTATTCTACTGCCATCTTGGATCTCCTCTCTTTGACAAGTATTTTAAAACAATGATCATAAAAATGCTTCAACAATGCAAATTATGTTAAAAAAATAAAAAGTAGAAATTTGCAGCAAATAAACAGAAGTTACAAAAAGAACCAAATGGAAATAATAGGCATGAAAAATAGAAAGCAGAAATGGAAAACTCACTGGATAGACTCAGTTGTAGAGTGGAAATGACAGGATAGGATTAGTGAAGTTGAGGACGGATCAATAGATTTTGCCTATTATGCATAACAGAATAGACTGAATAAAACAAGACTGAATATTGACCTATGGGACAATAACAAAAGATCCAGCATTTGTATCATTAGAACTCCAGAAGGGGAAGATAAGGGAGTAGAGCTGAAAGAGTATTTGGAAAATAATGTGTGAAAACTTCCAAAATTGGGTGAAAGACACAAACCTACAAATTTAAGAAGCTGAGCAAACTTCAAACAGGATAAACATAAAGAAAGCCATGCCAAGACACATCATAGTTAAACTTTTTGAATTAAAGACAAAGTCTTGAAAGTAGCCAGAGGAAAACAATGCATTACCTATAAGAGAATACCAATGCAAATTATATCAGATTTCTTATCTGAAACCATGAAGACAGGATGAAGTAACACATTTTTCAAGTTCTGAGAGTAAATAACTGTTAACTGCAAATTCTATACTTTCAAAAATATCTTGCAGAAATAAAGGAGAAATGAAAGAAACAAAGTATAACCAAACGAATGTTTCACTAGCAGACTTTCTTTTAAATAATAATTAAATAAAGTTCTTTAAACAAAAAAAAAATATTAAAAAAAGGAATCTTGTAAAGTCAGGAAAGAATGATTAAACTGAGATATATCCATACCAGGGAATGAAACTCAGCAATTTAAAGAAACAAATTATTGATACATGAAAGTGGTTCAACTCTCCTAGCCTGGGCTGAGTCTTAGGATCTGCCTTAGCTTCTCTAGGATGGAGTGATCTAACAGCAGAGTGTTGAGCTTTTAATGGGTATGGTTCTGAAGCTCAAAGGGAGAGCTAATCACTAACAGGTCTAATTTCCACACTAGGAAATTGGCTTTGACTGGCACCAACTTCCTGGAGGTAGGCCTAAAGGTGGTTGTCATGATGCCTGGATTGGGCTTTGATTTTGAAGGTGTATGTTCTGGCTATATTGAGAGTCACCAAGATTTTGATGTAAGCGTTTGGAACCTGGGAGCCATAACTGATCATCAGGCATATAGTGTTCTTTTTTGAGATGACTTATTAGTGTTAGCTTGGTGAAAAATACAATGTGAATCATTGGGATCATTTTTGAAAAACCTAAGAATTCCATGACAACTTAGCCTAAAAGCTTTTAAGTCTAGAACCTTGCTTGGCATTACTCTCGTCATTTAAACAATCCCACTTTGTGCAGTTAGTCGTTCCCCTCCCCCCGCCCACAAAAAGGCCCAGAAATGGCACTGTCAGAGTTTTTCCAGATTGATTTGAGGCCAGATTGGGTGATATACACCAAAATATTGCCTAGGTGGATCACTACTATTCTGTTCAGTATTCATACAAAGATCCCTTCATTGATCACTGTTAATTAGGATAATTTTGGTTGCTGTAACAAAGGAATCCAAAGATAGTTCAATAGCTTAAAAATTTCTCTCTCTCAAATAACAATGACAGTGAGTAGTTCAAATTTACAGAGCCACTCTATCCCTAGTGGTCATTCAGGGATCTATGTTTAATCTATTTTATTTCTCTATAACTCATTGAGTATTAAATTTAACAGTATAGTTGCAGCCAGATCAGATGGACCTGTGTGCATCAACTCATGGGAGGGTCAAGGCTACAGAAAAGCGCTTGGCAAATTTTTACAGGCTAGGGCTAGAAGTAACATACATCATTTCCACTCATATGCCAGTGGTGAAAATAATCATAGCACTACTCTAATTACATAGTGTTTTAGGACTTAAACAAAAAGGAATTCCTAGCTGAGCAGCTATGTCCCAGCTACAATTCTATTATTATAGAGGAAGAGGAGAATAATTTAGATGGGCTATATGCCACATGCAATTATGAGTATACCCTGGCCAAGATGCCACATTTACCTTCTTTGTTCTCCCTGATTTATGTCTCAGAAGTCATTAACTCATATGTCTGTAGGAGCCATGCAGGTAAAATAGTGAAACAGCCTTGACTAGCCAGAGAGCATGTGACCTATATCAAAGTTGTCCCCCTTGGCTCTAGCTAATTGTTGTCATTTAGGATTTTTAGGGTTAGGGACACTGGCACTGTAATAGAGACATCCACTGGTGGTGTCTACTCACGCAAAAGTGGGAAGTGGGTTTCAGTCAGATGTGCAGCAGAGGTGCTGAAATAAGTCTTGGTACATGATATGTCCCTAAGCTCCTGAGTGTACCCATGGTGTAGGAGAAAATCTAGACATTTTCCGTTCCAACTCTTCCCACAAACACCCCTGAGCTATTCTTATAGGACAACTGAACTTTCAAAAATGGAAATGAAACAAAAGTTGAGTACATCCAGACGGTATGACCTATCATATAGGGCTTGTAGTAGCCTATACGATACCTTTAGAAATTAGAAATCTCAAGCAACATGAAGATTTCTAAATTAGGATTAGAAAAAGATTGCCCTTTGGGATAGAAAAATCAGAAAAAGATGCCAATATCCAGATGGATGCAGCTCTTTGCAGGGCAAAAAAACTTAGTGAAAAAAGGACGAGCTGAATTTTAGTCCCACACCACGTTGGCCTGGAACCTTTATGCTAGCATAAACCCTGCTGCTCTGCTGTCATATCTAGTAGACCACACTATCCTGCCTGCGGTTGTTGCTGCCTGTGGACACCAGGGGGCAGCCAATTACATAAATTGTACCTACTTTTAGGTCTCCAAGGCAGAATCTGATGTGCCCAGGAGATGTCGGGCAGCCTTCACATTCAGGTAAAATCTGTTAGCTCCCAGAGGCTCTAGGGCTCAGCTGATTGGGGAAATTCATTGCACATTGGTCTCTTTGAGACTTCGAAAAATTGGGCTACCAGTTTGTTTCACCCTACCAGTGGCACCTATTGCTTAAGTAAGCAAAACAAATCCAGTTTCCTGCAGGTGGAGCCATGAAGTGTTTTTTAAAGCAGTTTGGAAATCTGAAAAATTCTAGCATAGTGCACATCATTCCAGCATAATTCCAATATATTCTTGTTTGCAGAAAGGGCTCTACTATATTACTGCCTTTCTTCCAGCTAAGAGACAAGGAAAATGATTTAGGCAGTATTTCCTTAGGACTATTAAAACAGTATTGCCAGTTATAATTGTATCTGAGCAACCTGTGTCTAGTGGGTTCCTTTGTTAATCTCTTAGGTGGCAGCACCAATGGTGATGATGGGACAGGTCAAGTTGATTGTGAGAGGAGTTCTACAACCTCCTTGCTTGGCATTGAAGCACAGGGCAGAGTACAGTTGCTCTTCTGTGTCTGCGGGTTTTGTACCTATGGATTCAACCAACTGCAATAAAAACAGTATTTTTGATCTACAGTTGGAAATCTGTGACTGCCAAGGGCTGACTTTGGGTATACAGTCTTTGACACCATTTTCTGTAAGGTACTGGAACATCTCTGGATTTGGGCACTTTGGGGGCTCTCTGGTGTCTCCAGCCTTAGGAAATAGGTCAGCTCAGTCCAAGGGAATGGGCAGAAGCTGAGTGTGTGATGCTATGGGGAAACTAACAGAATTTGAGAGCACTTGCTGAGACCCAGATGGAGGAATATGGTTAAGATGGTCCTGGAAGCAGGAGGTAAAGGAGAACATCAGGAGCCTAGGTACTAAGTCAATCAGGGCTGACAGAACCAAGGTGCCTGAAAACAAGTTTGCTTCAGTGGAGCTGAAGAAGGCTAATCAAGAACACTGGCATTCAATGCCTCCAGCTGGGTTATGTTTGTATTTCTCAGAACAGAGTAAGCCTAGTTAATGAGGCTAAGATGTGGAAAATAACAGTAAGGCAGGCTTTCAATACTTGTCCTCTAGGCTGTAATAGGCACTGTTCACGCTGTGTAGAGAAAGTAGAGGACTTGCCCTGCCTTGTGTCCTGGCAAGGTGTTCTACATGTTCTCTAAGGTACGGCGACCAGATTTTAATATTGGTAAAGCGGGACACCATTGACTGGGGGTGTGTCTTTATTTATTACTTAAAATATTACAAAGAGTAGTACATATGTCTCTTTCCAAAAATCGGGACTTTTTTAAAACGCCACGGGACGTGGGACAAATTGTTAAAAATCGGGACTGTCCTGCCAAAAGCGGGACATCTGGTCACCTTACTCTAAGGATAAATGCACTTTGGTGGACAGCTTGGCACCCTGAATAGTTTTTATCAGAAACATGTGTTATGATCTTAAAACCATTAACACACAAAAGGAATTTTTGCAGCCAAGTCTCACTGTGAAGTTTCTGATGAAGCCTGGCTTTCCAACAAATGGCAACAGCTGCTGGTTATATTTCTTCATTCCGGGACAAGTCTAGTGACAACTTTAGGGAAATTGAGGGGATGAGGGTTGTGGTCTGAAAAAATGGGAGGGAGAGCAGATTTCCTCATGCTTCATATTTTCTTACAGTGTCATGGTATATCTGAAGTACAGCTATCATTGAGCATTTCTTCTCTCAGTTTGGTTTGGGGAAAAATCATAGAGGGACCAAAGAGGCATACAGGAACTTTAGCTTCCTTTCCAAAGACTCTTGTGCAAAAGAGTGATCACTCTGTAGGAAAAGTAGCTACCAGGATTGCTTGTGATGTGGGTTTTTTTCAGTGGTATGTGAAAACACTGTCTTTATTTCCTTTTAACTGAACATGGTTTATCTCAATATGAGCTCATCTTCCTTCCCATTTCCAAGTAGGCCCTCCTCAAGTCTTACTTCCTTATAAAATTTTCCACCCAGTAGCTGCCACACTTTATTTTGGAAAAAGGAATAACCAAGACTATTATTGGCTCAAACCTTCAACTACCTCAAAACTTAATTCCTCTCCTTGTCAGGGACTCTCAGCTGCCTGAGTTCCCTTCTCCCTAAGCCGGTTAGTAATATAACCAGGTCCTGTGTGTCTGCAACTGATGGGGACCCTTGAGTAACATGGTTCCTCTTTCCACTGAAGAAAGCCCAGACAAGTCTTAGTCACTCACCCTTAATATGATAAGTAAGAAGCGGAAGTGGTATTTGAACACAGGATCTTTTGACTGCAAATCTAGCCCTTGTTCTAAGACATTGAAGAGTATTATGAACAATAGAAACTCAATGTTCATTGAGAGGCAGTATATATATAACACAGTGGTTAAGATTCAAGCTTTTGACAACTGGCTTGTTTTTATTTTGTATGTGGGGTAAAATATACCATTGAATAGCATTAGGCATATTTCCAATGCTGTGCAATCATTTCCAGAATTTTTTCATCAACTCTAACAAAAACTGTACTGACAACTGGTTTTAAATTCCGGTTCTTCCACTAAGTAGCTGTGTAACTTTGCACAAATTTCTTAGAGGACCTCAATTTCCACATTTATAACATAATAATAATAAGTGCACTTGCTTCACAAGATTGTATGTGTATACATAATACATTCTGATATTAATTAACATTAATTATTATTTTAAAAAAATATTTTTATTGATTTAAGAGAGCAAGGGAGAGGGAGAGAGAGATATGATGAGAGAGAATAATTGATTGGCTGCCTGCTGGACACCCCCCACTGGGGACTGAGCCCGCAACCTGGGCATGTGCCCTTGAGTGGAATTGAACCTGGAACTCTTCAGTCCCCAGGCCACCGCTTTATCCACTGAGCCAAACCAGCTAGGGCAATTAACACTAATTATTACTATCAATTAATTGGACAATTGATTGTTTACTTCATATTTATTGAGTTCTCACTCTGTGTTAAGCACTGTGCTTGAGCTACTAAGTGACAGGGTTTACATTTCCTTTTTTGTCATAAAAAACTTTATTGGGTTCTATTTACATTGCACTCCCACGCAAATTAAGGAAAAAACTAAAAACAGAAATAATAAATCCCAATAAGAGTCCCTCAAGACTTCATAAGTTATTAATATAAAGCTGGTAATTAATACAGTAAAGGAAGAATTTTCAGGCTTGTATAAAAAATTTCTATAATTTAGTAGATGTTTTCCTCGCCCATTACACATCTTTGCATCACAATGTGAAGTTGTGCTACTCTGAAATTTTTACCCACTGTACAAAAACAAAAGCAAGGGACCATGAAAAAATTATATATGTTCTTCATGGCCCGAGAGCACAAACAATTTTGAGTAATAAAAGGGTAACTATGAGAGCCTGACATTTTTCAGCATCTCACCTCTTCTGCCTAGCTGTATAAAAGTCAGTAAGATCTGTGCATGTGTGTGTATATGTGTGCGCTTTATTGATGAGAGAGAGAGAGAGAGAGAGAGAGAGGGAGAGAGAGAGAGATTGTGTTGTTCCACTTATGAATGCATTCATTGGTTGATTCTTGTGTGTTCCATGACCAGGGATTGAACCCACAACTTTGGCATATTGGGATAACACTCTAACCAACTGAGCTACTCACCAAGGGCTAAAGTCAGTAAGATCTTAAGAGCAGAGGTCTCCTCTATCTGACCTCTTCTTTCTTCACTAATCCTACTCAATTTTTTCTCTTCTTCCTGAGCATCTTCCATGAACAGCATTTCAAGTTGGTTAAAAAATAATAAGTAAAACAAAGAAGATAAAGAAAGCAAATTTTACAAGTGTTTTAAAATTATTATTATTTGTCATATTATGTAATTAATTACTTTTAATTATTTACCAATGTAGTCACTGTTCGATTTCATTGGCTAGCAGGTGTTCGTGTTGAATAGGCCCCCTGGGAGCTTGGTGCTTTCGGGGTGCTGTTGGCAGAGCTGGAACTTTTGCTCATTTTGGCAGCAGTGCTGGCTGTGGGACTCAGCTTCTTCTAACTAATTTCATTGGTTGGGGACACCACGAAGATCAGCAAGATATGACACCATGAACAACAGGGATATATACCCAATGAGCAGGCCAGAGGACATAAGGGAGTGGCATAATCTGCTATGATACCAGCTACATCTAGTACAAATTTTATCAAAGGTGATGAAACCTACATTTTCATTGGCATCAGAGACACAGAAGGCACTATCTTTTTTAATCAACAGGTCAATGCCACACACATTCATCCCCAGATTATTAGACATCTGGTTAACTGGCTGCTTTCCTTGTTCATTCAATTTGCACATCATCCCCACACCACCTAATGAGCAGTTGCTTTACATCCTCCCATCTGTTGAACAACATACCATAGTGCCAACCACATGGCCTCCCACAACAATGACATATAGACCCCTTCCATGAGACTTTAACATACTTCTGGAACAAGTATGGAGCCACATGGATAACAAAAGGGCTTAGATCAGCCAAATGGTGCTTATCTTGAGTTAAAAAAACAGCTTTGCCTCTCTGACCCTGTGTATTCTTTATTTAATTTTTTGCTGCATAAAGCTTTATTGTTTCCATTTTGACCAAAATATGGGAGAAGGCTCCAGGCTGGTTAAAAGAATGGCTAGTGGTTTTGGGGAGAGGCTCAGCCTAAAACTAGACACCAGGGAAATGCAGAGGGGCCCCTCAAAGGCCTCTTGGCTCCAAAGGTTGCTGGTCATGCTTGAGGGTGAGCCTTTCAAAGAGATACTCGCTCAGCCCAACCTGGGGGCTTGCCAGTCTGTGGAGATTAGTTAGGTGCTGCCCATCTTCTTATGAGTTTCACCTCCTCATCTAGGAAGTGGTTCTCCAGGAAGTCACAGAAATAAGGGTCTCTGCAGGTAGAACACAGGGCATCCAGACTCAAAAGAGCCTAGCTCAGGTTCCTCTCCAAGGCCATGGCAGCTTCCATGACATTCTGAGTTTTGCCCACTCATCTTGGGAAGGCTTCAGCACAACCTAGAAGAGAATGTGGCCACCGCACTGGTTTTACAACTTTCAGACATGCTCAGCGCCCTTGCGCTTCTTCTCTGCCAACTTGTGGAATAAGTGGCCCATGCATTCCAGAGCCACATCGTTGCAATAGAAATAGAAGCTCAGAGAGAGGTAAGTGTAGGAGGCCCACAGATGCAGGTTGGCTAGGCAGTTGACGGCAGCGTCTGCCTTGGTGAAATTATACTGGCAAATTTGGGTGCTCATAGTTTGTCAGCAATAAGGAGTTAAGGTTAAAACACACACACACACACACACACACACACACAAACGGAGTTGGCTGGTCTCTGATGCTGAGGTTAGCTGAGGTGTTTCCAATGGTGATGACTAGAAAAGAGGTTGGAAGGTGGTTGGAGGCTGGAAAAGGGGGCGTCTCTGGGTCTGTTCTGTCCAAATATTGTTGAAGCAAGAGACAGACCGGGGGAGGGGGGAGGGAACTGCCTGAACCCATGTATTCTTTACTACTAATGGTACCTCCAGTACTTCTGCTTCATCAGTAATTTCATAAAAAAATTTTCATGACCACTATAAGAGAAAGTATCTGGGAGAGGAACACCATGGCCAACCAACGCTTTAAATATCCAGAACTTATTAACACAGTTCATGATGGCTTGAGATCAACTCATCAACCAGCATTTAATATTCTCTACATGGTGCAAAACAGTGATGTCACTATCACTTTACACCTAAGGGGTTGGTACTATCAGTACCAACTCTCAGTACCACTTAGGGATGAGCAGGAGTTAATTATCCATTGATCTACCGACCCAGATTTCCTTGTTCAATTATCAGCACCATCTCATCCATCAACATGGCCCTAAAATCCAGTTTCTCTTCACAACATTTGGCCTTTAATGCTCATAAGATCTCTTTTAAGGGATAGTCTTCCCTGATTTAACAATCTGTCAAAAATCATACCTTAGCAGCCACAGCGCTACACATGTTGATCTGCTTGTTCTTCCTTTTCCTGGATGACTTTTTCCTCAATGTAAACTATTTGATTGCAGGAGCTAGCAAAAGCAAGTCCAAATTCTGAGAGCAGGAGTTCTCAGGTGAAACTTCTTTCAACGGGGCTAAGATTTTAAACTCAGGTTAATTTGAGCTCAGGGCTTCCATTTATATTGATTATACTGTGAGGATTAAATAAGGTAAGAAAAGTAAGGTGCCTGACACATAGCATTCCCTCAAAAAATGTTAGCTATTTTATTGTTATCATTACTGTTATCAAATTGAGTTTCAAACTCATGCTTCCTTAGCCTCTCTGGTGATGATAGATTGCTCTCTTCTGCTACAAAGGAATGTTCCCAACTTAGCAATAAATTTTCCTCCACACTTAAATAAAAAAAAAGAGGCTGGGAGCCTCTTTGATGTATGTAGGACTAACTACATATGGCTGCCACCTAGGAATTGCCACCCTAGCTGCATGGCTGGAGGATACCCATTTCTATCTCCATTTCTCCCTCTTGGCAAGCCCCAGGGCAGCAGTGACAAAGACAAACTTCCAGAAGGAGAAGATGTATGAAGGAAAAATCCCTTTTTAACCACTGCCTTCCACAGCTACTCTCAACTCTCCACCACTCCACCTCCCACCGAGACCACCCAACGCCTCCCCAAAGTAAATACCAGTGTCAGCCAAAATTGACAACTGAAGGTTTCCCACCACACTCTCTTATTATTTCAGTATCAGTCTCTTGGGCAGGCCAGAGGTGGAGAGGAGAAAGCGGAAGAGGGGCCGAATGGGAGGAAATGGGGACAGCTCTTGCTCATTTCTTAGCCCTAACTCAGAGCTTCTCCTCCAAGTGCATGAGCCTATTCTACATCCCAGATTCCTTTTTCAAAAAACTTGCAACCTTCAACCTGCTGTATTCTACATCTAACACCCTTAGTGTGCCTTACTTGAACTAGAGGAATCATGGTCCAAACAGAGGGTGGGAGGAAGAGGTTGTCTTTGTTCCTGCTGCCAAGGATAGTCTGGGATTTTCAAGTTACATATCTGGATTTGTCCCTAATACTCTGACTCATAAGGAGCAATATTTGCCATTTCCTAGCCACATTTCACATCTTCTGATTTCCATGCCTTTGTTTCTGTTGTTCCATCTCCTTGAAACACCCTACTCCTTTAACTTTCATCATTCACGTCAAATTCCACTGCTGTCTGTTTTTAAAAATATATTTTTATTGATTTCAGAGAGGAAGGGAGAGATAGAAACATCAATGATGAGAGAAAATCATTGATCATCTGTCTCCTGCACATCCCCCCATTGGGGATCAAGCCCACACTGGGAATCAAACTGTGACCTCCTGGTTCATAGGTCGATGCTCACCTACTGAGTCACATTGGTCAGGCTCTTCTGCTTTCTTAAAGCCTTCCATGGTTTCTCCTTCCCAAATGTGGTATCTTCCTCTTTTTGATCTTCACTTGTTCTCCATCTGTACCATTCCAACTGGCACTTCAAATAGTCTTCCTCTCACAGTCACTCATGCTAATATCTTAGCGTCCCTTACATAGGAGATACTTGATAAACACTTGGTATTAATTGAAAGCATTTTCCATAGAAACATAGGTAAACTTTGATTACTCCATGGACTTGGAGGGACGACTGTGGGGGATCAACTGCTAAGTGAAACAGTGCTAGTGTTTATAGGGTAATGCAGGCAAGCTATAAACAATGGATTTCAACGTGGTGTTTATAAATTGGGGGTGGCCTAGATTGATAGCAGGAAAAGCATGCAGCAAGTGGTCAGCTACAAGTTGAATCTTTTACCAGCAGAGAGCAGCATCAGTAGCATCCAAGCAGAAACAACCATGAACCCATGTTCCTTTTCCCTGTGTGGCAGTCCCGACAGTGTAGAAGACAGGATTCTCTGGAAATCTGCATCAGAGGCTCCTTATTAGCTATGTTGAAATTCAGGATTGAGCTGAGAAGTGGCTACAGAAAGAAAGGGGCAGGATTAACCCCCTTCCCCACCACCATCACCACCATCACCATCACCACTACCACCATATACATTTAACTCCCTTCCATTAGCTCCAAGTCACTACTGGCATATTCTTGCACTCCATGATGCCTACTGGGGCTCTCTTCCCTCCTGGTGATTTTCCTGTTATTCTCATTGTAGGTTTCATGATTAATGGCCTTCGGCTTCCAGTAAACCTCTTACCCCATTTCCAGTGACTGCCTACACCTGGCCCCCTTATTACTACACCTGCACCTAGTCCCACTTATTACTCTGACTGATCTTTACAAGAGACAAAAATATCTCACTCCCCCTACTTTGCTCTGCTGATGCCGTTTGGCCTCAGCCCTTCTGCTAGCAGATGCAATAATAAATTTATAATTCTTTACCCTTTTTGGCTTCATGCATTCCTCCTTCAACAACCTTAACAACTACAACTCTTTACATTTTGATATTATAGTATGTATTATCCTATATAAAAAAGAGGTAATATGCAAATTAACCCTCACACCCTCACAAGATGACTGTATACAACCAGGCCAGAAGTGGGGTTACTGAGGGATGACCAAATGACTGAAAAAGCAGGCTGTGTGAGGTGACCAGGCCAGCAGGGGAGTTAGTGAGGTACAACCAAACAACTGAACAGCAGGCTATGTGGGGCGACCAGGTTGGCAGGGAGGCCGTGAGGGACGACCAGGCCAGCAGGGGGGTAGTTGTGGGTGACCAGCTGGTAGGGGGGGGCAGTAAGAGGCAACCAGGCTGGCAGGGGGGTGCAGTTGGGGCAACCAGGCTGGTGAGGGGGCAGTTGGGGGCTATTAGGCTGGCAGGGGGGCAGTAAGGGGTGACCAGGATGGCAGGGGGGAAAGTTAGGGGCAACCAGGCAGGCAGGCAGGTGAGTGATTAAGAGCCAGTGTTTTAGGATTGTGAGAGGAATGTCTGACTGCTGTTTTAGGTCTGATCAGCACTAAACCAGCAGTCAGACACCCCCCAAGAGGACAAGATTGGAGAGAGTTCAGGCTGGGCTGAGAGGACCCCTCCTTGGATGAATTTCATGCACCGGGCCTCTAGTAATGATATAAAATGAAAAAAAATGGCATAACTTATTGCAATTATAGTTTTTAACTCATTTTGCCCTAAGATCCTACTTTTGGTTGTATTTTCATAGGCTTTACAACTGATAGGGAATTTAAAAGATTCATAGTCTAAAATTTGTGGAGTTTTCTTTAAAATTATTTAAATTAAATATTTTCAGCATATGAAAAGTATAAATATTATAACCAATATTCATATACCCACCACCCAGACACAGACACAGCACTGTTTATACAATTGTACTCCCACTGTGAACATTTATTGAGCTGTACTCTTTTATTTTTACACATTATATTTCAGTAACATTTACCAAAAAACTGATAGATACAAGTGTAGCTTTTGTGTATTCTCCTAATCTTATCCTCCTATTTGTAGAGGTCTTAAATGTAGAGATTCTCATCCCTAAGCAAGTTTTTGCACATTTGCTAAATACATATGTATCCATAAACAACATCTAGTAGTTTTTTTGCATCTTTTTCAACTTCATATAAATAATGACCTGACTATATCCTTTTTCAATTGGTTTTGCTCCACACTGTTTTGTGTATTATTATAGTCACTAGGAATGCATTAGAAAAGAAATAGTTGTGAGATGTTTATCTGCGTTTACATATGTCATTACTTGTCTTCTGGTCTTTGGGACTCTCTACTTAAAACTTGAATATGTGATTAGATTTGGAGAAATCACTCAACTTGAAACCTCTAGAGAACAGCCTCCTCTCCCCCTTTCAGGCCCCTAGTCTTCATCAAAGGCTACTATTCATTCAAAGCTTAAACATTTTCAATGAGCAATTTCAAACATCTCTGAAATGCAAAGTTCTGCAGAAAGGTATTAGCATGCATATGAAAATGTTATATATGCAACTCCGTTCTTTTCTGAAATGCTAATGAGTTATCTTGAAATTTTCACCTATTAAATTCTGCATCTTGATATTTTTTAAATCTCCATCCTCAAACAAGGGCATACGAAGGCAAATGGAAACAAGTTAAGAAAACATTTCATACAAATCTTGATCTCATTTTTCTATTAAGACCTGAGAGGGAAAAACCTTCAGGTAATATTCTCTCTCCCCTTCTCCTCAACACTTGTATCATTTGTTTTATGCAAATAATTAATTAACAAGATCAAATAAGGTTATCACACAATTTATCTGTCATTTCCCAGATAAAATATAATGGACTTAAGTATAAGTCCAATATTTCTTCTTAGAAATATTTTTTAGTTTAGAACCATGTAACTATTACAAAGTATACATTTTATCTGAAGGTTGAAAAAATCTAGTTATTTTTTAAGAGTGTCTCACTTTTCAAAGGAGAAATCCTCAATTTGTAGCTCTGCAAGGTTGGGCATTTCACTTGTCACTAGAAAACTCACTAGAGTTTTTTTTTCTTCAACACCCCCATCTCTTGCAATCTTAGGGAACTGCCACTGAAGGCGTATGGCTTTGTTTCTGCACTCCTGGGGTGGGGGCAGAGCGTGGGGGCAGAGGTGCAAATCTGAGTTAAATGATCCACACATTCTCGACTACAGCCACTTCTTTTTATAATTTAAATGGGTGAATTTTTACTTTTCCTGAAAGCAATTAAGGAAATAGGAAAGCACTAAAATAGTAATAGATTTGTGGGTAGGCCCTGCAGTGGGAAAGAAAAGAACAAACATTTCTGCCGTAGATTAATTCCTATAGTCAACAAATACTTATTGACTTCATACTGTTTGCTGATAATTGTCCTAGTTGCTGAGAGAATAACAGTGAGCAAGACCAACAAGGCCTCTGTCCTTGCGACTAATGGTCTAGTGGGGAGCCACAGATGGCAAAGAAAGTAAACTAATAAAATAAACATGACTGTAGACATTGGTAAGGGCTATGAGAAAACAAAATAGGGTAAAGGTGATGAAGAATGGCAATGGTGGTGTGCTTATTTTGGATGGAGTGTCAGGGAAGGGCTCCCAAAGGAGGTCACATTTGAGCAGTGTCCTGAATAGGAGTGAGTCCACTGACAAGAACATGGAGTTGCTATATGACTAAGCAATGTAACTTCTATATATATACCTCTAAGAAAAAAAACAGGCCCACACAAAAACTCATACATGGATATTCACAGCAGCATTATCCACAATAGCCAAAAAGGGGTGTTGCAGTAGAAAAATTTTTCTTCTAACCTTCTAGTATCTTAGGCTGGTCTAATAATCAAATTAACATAAGACAGTTTAGAAAGAAGAAAACAAATTTAATTACCTACGTACAGGAGCCTCATAAGAATTTGAGACCTATCAGTGGTCAGATAATTGAGGCTTATATGCTACCCTGAGCTAGAAGAAGATTGTCTGATTCTGAACTTTAAAAGGGTGGAAGACATTTTAGGAAATGAGAAAAGCAGATGTTAGAAAAGCAAATGTTTTCCATGCCATGCAGAGACAATGGGACACAGAGAATAATTTTATTTCTAAGTCTTGCCAGCTCCTCCACAGCCCACCACACCAAGTACATATTCTGTGTAGTTGTCTCTGGTGATAGTTCTCTTCCTAGACCAGGCCCTCTATAGAAATTCCTTTAGGCAGTTAAGAGGGAGGTAAAAAAACAAAAACACCAAATCACTTTTCCTGAGTTTTTTGGCCTTGATTGTCTTTAGCTCACAATACTTCACATGCCAAAGTAACACATTCTGGGAAGACTTCTTTAAAACCTCTTTAGTGGAAACAGCTCAAAGGCCCATAAAATGATGAATGGATAAACAAAAAGTGGTATATCAATATAATGGAATAATATTCAACCATTAAAAAGATTGAATCACTTCTATTACAGGAGTGAACTTCAAAACCATTATTTTAATCGAAAGAAGCCAGTTACAAAAGGCCACATTATGTATTATTCTGTTTATATAAAATTTCTAGAATAGGCTTATATATAGAGAGAGACAATGGCTTGTTGGTTGTTTAGGGCTGAGGAGGAGATGGCAGGTGTGAGGGGTAATAGCTAAAGGGTATAGAGTTTCTTTTTGGGGTAATGAAAATGATGTAAAATGAGGTAGTGGTAATGATTGTATAGCTATATGAATTGTGGACAAAAGAAACATCCAAACTTGTAGATAATTTTTATAAAAGTTTATTTGAGTCAACCTTGTACCATATGCTGGCAAGCAAGATATCAAATGCTCTGGAGAATAGCAGTTTTGTGTCTTTTGGGCAAAACTATGTGTTCTCTTAAGGGTTAATATCCCCTATGAGGGGTTTTACTTGTAATATTTCGAAGCTGTGCTAACCTAGATGCACAAGAACAATGAACAGGGCTAGCCTAAAACTTTCACTAAAGAAGTTACAGGCCTGGAGCTTGACTACTCACCATGATCTGCCCAGTTAGGAATTTATATTCAGATCACCCTGTTAGGTTACTTTCCGTATAACCTCTTTTTTCATCCACAGAATATACTACAAACCATGGAATTGTCCACTTTAAAATGGGTGGATTTCATTGTATGTGGATTATAGCTCGTTTTTAAAAAGATAGAAATTGCTTCATGGCTGTGCAAGAAATAATGCTTTCTGACTTATTTCAAAATAACAGTAAAACATTTTAGAAGAAGAAAAAGGGAGTGAGTGAGTCAGCCACATGCTTTGTAAGGAAAAAGGGTTTCAGGAAAATATGTAGAATCTAATGAACAAAATAAACTCATGAACAAAATATATCCAAAGACATAGAAGCATGGAACAGACCAATGGATCTCAGAAGGAAGGTGGGGATGGGAGTTGTGTGTGTGTGTGTGGGGGGAATTATCCAGGGAATTTATATGCATATAAGCATAGCTCATGGACACAGACAGTAGTGTGGTGAAGGCCTGGGAATGGAGGATGCAGGCTGGGGAGGGAGAGTAAATGGACATCTGTAATACTTTCAACAATAAAGATAAATTTTAAAAAATGGCAAGTGCAGAGGCCTGAGGGTGGGGAGAGCTTGGTTTGTTTAAGCAGCAGAAAAAACACCATATGCTATAGTTTCTGTTGAGCAAATGAGTAGAATGATGAGAGATACGGTAGAGAAATAAGTAGAGATTGGATAGTATGGGTTTTTAAGGCCGTTTTAGTGAATTTGGGGTTCTTTCTAAACACAATGAGAGGGCATTGCAGGGTTTTAAAGGTGGTAATTATATGATCCGTGTGTAATTTTGCAAAGATTTCTTTGACTGCCAGGTAAAGAATAGTTTGTGGGGTGGGATTAGAGTAGAAGCAGAGAGACTAGTTATAAGACTACTTCAGTAATCCAAGCAAAAAGTTGATAGTGGCCTGTACTAAGGTGGTAACAGAGAAGATGGAGAGAAGTGGGTGAATTCAGTACATATTTTGTAGTTAGAACTATCAGGACACACTGCTGTGTGGAGTATAGGGTGTGAAGGAAAGAGATAAATAAGATATAACTTAAAATTTCAATCTAAATTACAAATAAATAATTGTCCTTGTTTCAGATCTCTCTAGAGATCTTTTGAGCTAAGTGAAACCATAGGATTCTGTGTAGTTCTAACTTAAAAAAAGCAATGTGCAGATCTGTCCTTTTTGCTATATTTCATTTTTCATCCTTGGCTCTTTCAAATAATCCAACTCCCAGCTGTGTGATAATAACAATGAATAGTCTTTTAATCTTAATTTTATGCGTCATTGTTATTATGTTATTACTTCCTCCCACTGTTTTCTCTTACCTCCTACTTACAATCTTAGACTTTCACAACATAAACTTGCCATGAAGATTACTGCCTGATAATTCTTATTTGCCAGTGTTCCAAAGAACTACAGGAGGCCACATTTTCCCCCGAGTAGTTGCCCATGGAGCTTTGAATTGTCTGTGGTTTTCAATTACTTGTGTTAGTCTTCTTTCCATCAGCATAGCTAATTGAGTTGGCTCTAAGTCTCTGGAAAAAAACACACACACGACTTTATAATGAAGACTGAAGGGGTGGAATATTTATTTCATACAACGCAGCTAAAAAGCTCTACAGGAGAAACTTAATAAGGTCAATGTAATGTATTTTTTCTCTTGCATTCCAGTTTTATAAAAGGTTTGGTTTCTAAAATTGCTTTTTAAATTAATGAAGATTCCTAAGTACAGCAGATTTCTCACTAAGAAATCAAGTAATTGGTATTAATTAATTTTCAATTTTATTAGCTATACAGAATCATGCAATTCTCATTAGCTTTTCCTTCAAGTATGATTTCTGCTGTATTCCTGTTTTAATAAACAGCACTGCCATTCAAAAACTCAATGGAATCAGAAACGTTTTCCCTCATCTCTCTCATTTAATCCATTACTAATTCTTGTCATCTACCACTTAAATAAATATCACATTCATGTGCCCAGTTGTCTATTTATATTCATCCCCATTATCCTGGTTTTGGCTCAAGCCTCTATTTCACCTAGAATATTGCAATATTGTTCTGAGAAGTCCTCTTTCTACTACTTGTTCTCCTTTCCAAACTATCCATCCTGCTACTGCCACAGTGATTTTTTCTAAATGTAAATCTGATTTTTAAATTTCTACCTAAAAGCTTTCCATGGCTTCCTATAGCCTGTTGGATAAAACCCAAACCCCAGAGCACAGCATACAAGACACTTCATTACTTGTTCTCTGTTCACTTTTCCAACATCACTTCCAATTCTTTTCCTGTGCTCTAGGTATCCTGAGTTGCTTACTGGACCCCTACATGTTATGAGTTTTATGCCTCATTGACTTTGTACATGTTGTTCCTCTGCCCAGAATAATGTTTCCTTATTGATCTCCCACCCCATCCCCAGCATACTTCTATTCTCCTTCAAGATCCAGCTCAAATGTCCCCTCTATGAAACTTTCGGAGATCCATCCCATGGCCCCAATAGAAAGTAGGCATTTAAAAAATGCTGATGAATGGGTAAATGCGTTGAATGGATAAAAGGTAGCTCATGGGGCCAAGGGTGAAAGGGTCAGGAATGAGGACACCAGGGCACTGAAGCATATGAGAAGCTGAACCGGAGAGCTTGGGTTAGGGATGTGAAAGGAAGGAAAGTTGCAGAGAACAAAGGAAGGAACAAAAGAAGGTTTGTGGTATTCCTGGTCCAGGGTGATTTCCATATACAGTTAGCCCTACATATTTGTGTGTTTCACATATGGAGATCCAACCAACTGGGGATCAAAAATATTAAAAAACATATATTACATTGTTTTTAACATGTACTATATGTAGTTAGGCCTACAATGGTTGCATCTGTCCAGAACATATACAGACCTTTTTTTCTATTATTTTCTAAAACATAGAGTATAAAAAGTATTTAAATGGCATTTACATTGCATTAGGGATTATAAATAATCTAGAGATTGTTTAAAATATACAGAAGGGTATGTTCAGGTTATATGCAAATCCTATGCCATTTATATAAGAAAGTTGAGCATCTGTGGATTTGGGTATCTGAGGGGGTCCTGGGACCAATCTCCCATGAATACTGAAGGATGACTGTGCTCATTTAAATCTTTCACAAAAAGTGAAACATGATAACTAGTGAGCTGAAGCTGCCCAGAAAAGAAAGGCACTGACATAGAAAGGAGAAAGAAGTTAAGGTCATATTGAGTTACACATTGTTTTTGTTGCTGTTGTTGTTACAAATAGACATATGTTTTCACATAGCCCAAAAGAAATACACACTAAAAGCATCCCTACATCTGTTTATTTTTCTACTATCTCCTCTTCCTGCTAACCTAATCTGGAAAGATTACTTTTCACCGAGGAAATTTGGAAAGAAATTTAAAAGTCCCTGAGCGTCTACAGTTTACATTACAACTTTTACAAATTTAATTTTGCCCAGCCAGCATGGCTAAGTGGTTAAGTGTTGACCTATGGACCAGGAAATTATGGTTCAATTCCCGGTCAGGGTACATGCCTGAGTTGTGGGCTCGATCCCCAGTTTGGGGCATGCAGGGGGCAGCTGATTGAAGATTCTCCGTCATCATTGTTGTTTCTATCTATCTCTCCCTCTCCCTTCCTCTTTGAAATCAATAAAAAGATATTTTAAAAATTAACTTTATTGTTGAAAGTATTACAGATGCTCTCCTTTTCCCCCCATTAACCCCCTCCATGCCCATTCCCACACCCTCCCCAGGCCTTTACTGTACTACTATTGTCTGATCATGGCTTATGCATATACTAGTATGAATATAAATTTTTTGGTTAAACTCTTTCCACCCAAACCATTTCCCTCTGAAATTCATCTGTCTGTTGAATGCTTTAATGTCTCTGGATCTATTTTGTTCATAAGTTGTTGTTGTTTTTCATTAGATTCCACATATAAATGAGATAATATGATACTTGTCTTTCTCTGACTGGATTATTTTGCTTAGCAAAATATTCTTCAGCTCCTTCCATGCTGTCTGTCTCTAAGGGTAAGAGATCCCTCTTTTTTAGAGCTGCATAGTATTCCATTGTATAAATGTACCACATTAAAAAAATCTTTATTGTTGAGAGTATTGCAGATGTCCCCTCCTATTTCCCCCCCATTGCCCATTTCCACCCAGATCCTGCCCCACCCCAGGCCTTCACCACCATATTACCTGTGTCTATGGGTAATATCTTATACTAGAGGCCTGATGCATGAATTCATGCACCAGTGGGGTGCCTTGGCCTGGCCTGTGGGATTGGACTGAAATCAGCTCTCTGACATCCCCTGAGGGGTCCCAGATTGCGAGAGGGCACAGGCTAGGCTGAGGGACACCACTGGTGCATGATTGGCACTGGGGAAGGATGCAAAAGGTTGGCCATATGGGGAGGGACTGCAGGAGGGCTCCAGGATATGTCCAGCCCATCTCACTCAGTCCCAATCAGCCAGACCCCAGCAGTAAGCTAACCTACTAGTAGGAGCATCTGCCCCCTGGTAGTCAGTGCACATCATAGCTACTGGTTGACTGGTCGACTGTCTGCCCCCCTGGTGGTCAGTGCATGTCATAGCAAGTGGTTGAGTGGCCTTAGCATATTATGCTTTGATTGGTTGAATGCCCAACTAGACAACTGGACACAACATGTTAGACTTTAATTATATAGGATAATAAAAGAGTAATATGCAAACCAACCAAACAGCAGAACAACTGGTTACTATGATGTGCACTGACCACCAGGGGGTAGACGCTCAATATAGGAGCTGCCACCTGGTGGTCAGTGTACTCCCACAGGGAGAGTGCTGCTCAGCAAGAAACCCTGAGCCAGATTTACGGCTGGTAAGTGCAAGGAACCTCTTTTGCCTTCAAGGCAGTGCTAAGGAGCAGTGAGCCCTTATGGCTGTGGAGAGACTCAGTGGTGACAGGAACCTCTCCCACTTCTGATGCAGGCGGGCGGTAAGGAGTGAGGGGTCTGGACTGTGAGAGCCCCAGACCGTGACAGCAATGTCTGACTGGACATCCCCTGAGGTGTCCCAGACTGCAAGAGGGCATAGGCCAGTCTGAGGGACCCCCACAAGTGCACAAATCTCGTGCACCTGGACTCTAGTTTGCATATAAGTTTTTTGTTAATCTCTTCCCACCCCTTTCCCTCTGAGATTTGTCAGTCTGTTCCATGTTTCTATGCCTCTGGATCTAGTTTATTCCTTAGTAGTTTATTTTATTCATTAGATCCATTGTTTATTTTTATTTTCAGATTCAATTATTGATAGATATGTATTGATTGCCACTTTATTGTTCATATTTTTTAATCTTTTTTCTTCTTCTGAAGAAGACCTTTTAACATTTCATGCAATATTGGTTTGGTGGTGATGAGTTCCTTTAGCTTTTCTGTGTCTGTGAAGCTCTTTATCTGACCTTTAATTCTAAATGATAGCTTTGCTAGGTAGAGTAATCTTGGCTGCAGGCCCTTGCTTTTCATGACTTTTTTCTTGCCACTCCCTTCTAGCCTGCATAGTTTCTGTTGAGAAATCAGCTGACAGTCATATGGGTACTCCCTTGTAGATAACTAACTGTTTTTCTCTTGCTCTGTTAAGGTTATCTCTTTGTCTTTAACCTGTGGCATTTTAATTATGTTATGTCTTGGTATAGACTTCTTTGGGCTCTTGTTTGGTACTCTGTGCTCTTCCTAGACTTTATGTCTATTTATTTCACCATTTAAGGGAAGTTGTCTCATTATTTTTTCAAATAGGTTTACAATTTCTTGCTCCCTCTCTTCTCCTCTGGCACCCCATGATGAGAATGTTGGTGTGCTTGAAGTTGTCTCAGAGGCTCCTTATACTATCTTCATAATTTTGGACCCCTTTTTCTTTTTGCTGTTTAGATTTTGTGTGTTTTTTTTCCTCATGTTCCAAATAGCTGATTTGGTTCTCATCATCCTCTAATCTACTTTTGATTCCCTATAAATTATTCTTCATTTCAGTTAGTGTATCCTTCATTTATGCCTTCCTTTTTTATGCCGTTCATGTTCTCATTAAGTTCCTTGAAGTTCTTACTAAATTTCTTGAGTATCCTTATCATCATTGTTTTAAGCTCTGTACAAGCAAGCTCTAAGTTTGCTTGCTTCCATTTTATTTAATTCTTTTTTCTGGAGATTTCTTCAGTTCTTTCATTTGCAATATGTTTCTTCATCTCCTCATTTTAACTGCTTCCTGTGTTTGTTTCTACATATTACGTAGAGCTTCTATGTCTCCTGGAATTGGTAAAGTGGCCTTGAATAGTAGGTATCCTATGAAGCCCAGTGGCTTAGCCTTCCCAGTCACTGAGCTCACTCTAGGTGAGCCACTCTGTGAGCTGTGTGCATTGTCCTGTTGTAGTTGAGCCTTGATTATTGTTGGCATCACTGAGAGGGATTGATCCCTCGGGCTGATTAGCTGTGTGGACCCGCTGCAACTACAATGGAAGAGCTGCTGTGCAAGAGGCACCCCTATGGAGCAGGTCTTGCTTCAGTAGGCCTAAGGTGCTCCCTGAATCTTCCCCTTGAGTGTTGCTCTTGGATGTTGTAGAATTAATTAACATCAGGTGGACTGACTCTGGGGCCTCCTAGAAGGTGCAAAGTCGGCTACTGCCTGTGCACTGCCTAGGGCTACCCAGAATGAGCTACAGAGAGATCTACAGATGGCTGCTACTTGTTTTGGGCTAGGAGGTGTACAGGGAGGCTAGGCTGTGAACAAGGCAGGTTGCTGCTAGTGCCAGGCCTGGGGCCACTTATCAAGAGGTATGTGGCATGCTGCCTTGGAAAGCTGCCTTTTTGAGAGATTTTAGGAAGCCTGAGTCAGGAGAGGTCATTCATATGGAAAAGCCACTGGAAACAGCTTGGGTAGGGTTGTAAATTGTGTGGGACTGGATCTCAGGGAATCACCAGGGTGGGGCAAACAGTGTGGGTCAGGTTGATTGAGACTCAGATATGGCAACTGCGTATTTGTTCTGTGGCAGGAAGTTCTTAGCAAAGGAACAATGACCTCTGTCAGTACTTTTGAGCATTTTTTCCTTATGTCTTTTGGCCATCTGTATGTCCACTACAACTTTTAATTCACATTCATTTTAGGGGAGAGATATACAGTAATACTCAGCCCTCAGATATCCCATGACAGTAGAAGAAATAGCTATAGAATGACAGGCAAGGAGCACTCTTGAAGGTCATTTGGTTCAACTCTTATCAATCACAGATGAGGAAACTAAAGCCCAGAGAGTTTAGGTTAGTAGCAGGACTAGGACCAGAACCTAAGTTTTATGGCCTCCTTTCCAGTAAACTTTTTGTTATAGCAAAATATTATTTATTTAACAGAGATAATAATCTGCTATGTGCCATACATTGTGAAATGTCTTAGGAATACAGAGATGAATAAGCCATGGTTTTTACTCTTAAAAAACAGTCTAGTGGAGGAGACAGAAATGGACTATGAGTACAGCATGGAGGATGAATGAGAGTGTTGTGCCTAGGGTATTACAGAGGAAGAGAGGAGAGAGATATATCAGGGCTTAGTGATGGAATGGATAGAGGTATCAAGGAAGTAAGTATTTCTAGAGTAGGTGAAACCTGAGGTGTCTTAAAGAAGAGAAAACTTAGCTAGAAGTTATACCTTTTCTTATCTCTTATAGCTAGTCTATTTTTCTCATTTAGCACAGATTGTGTCACAGATTCATGAAGTATGTCTCATCTTCCTTATGAGATTATACATTTTTTAAGGAAGTAGCCTGTCTTTACCCTGTTGTATTACTCAGAGTGCTTATGCTTAGCTCCTTCCTGTGTGCATACATGGTAGGTAATAAATAGTTGTTAAGTGAATATATAAATAAGTGAATAAATACTTATATTAGTGAGTGCTTATATGTTTTAACTCATTGAGGCCTCACATAAATTATACAAAGGAGGAACTATCATTACCTCATTTAACATATGAGAAAACTAAGGCAGAGGGAGATTACTCATATAGTAAAAAGAATGAAGAATCAGTTCTGGACTACAATTACAATGAGATTAACAACTATTTTGGGTAAATGACTTAAGCTGGTTAAGCCCCTATTTCTCACTAATTACGCATTATAATAAGATAGGAAGAAATTAAATAGTACTTCACTGGTTATGGTGGGAAATGACTGATCTGAGGAACAGCTTGGCCTTGGCATTGTAGGACAGACAGCAAGGTTAATTGAACATAACTTTGGGTTATTATTGTCTAATTTTCATGTTCCAACCAGTTGAGAAAAGCTTGCCTTCTCCTTCTGCATCTACAGCCAATGATTTTCAGTGGCTACCAAAAATCCAAGAACCTAAGTATTACTCCAATCCTACCTGTCATCACCCAAGCAGTCTGGAGCCCACCCCAAAGTCTGGCTCAAGGGGTCATGCTGTGGTGGATCTACTTTCTAAGCAATTGGCCCAAGTTTTGTTTCAGGCCAACATTAAAGGTATGTTTATTTCAGGCAAAATATCACAATGAGGCTAAAAGCTAAAATCTTGCAAACATTTTATGGAGATATTTGTTCAAAGGAAATATATAGAAACCCAGTTTAACAGGACTTTATTTTATATTTCTAACTACTTAATCATGGATTGACTTGGTGGTTTGTTGGTTTACTTGCTTGCTTGTTTAGAGTTAGTATAAAAATTCAAACTCCTGTTCATCAGATATTTCTATTGACTTAATTGTTATATTTCCTGGTTGATAGGTATTTGTTGTCCCTTTGTTGTTCATAGTTTTTATCTTTACCTGTTTCTTCTTCGTCGTCTTCTCAAAGAATGTCCTTCAACATTTCAACTAATCCTGGGTTGGTGGTGATGAACTCCTTTAGTTTTTCCTTGTCTGTGAAGCTCTTCATCTTACCAT
>PVJC01013739.1:0-37516 GCA_004026665.1 Murina feae
GGCCTGGTTGCCCCACACAGCCTGCTGTTCAGTTGTTTGGTTGTCCCTCACTAACCCCCCTGCAGGCCTTGTTGCCCCACGTAGCCTGCCAGCCTGCTGTTCAGTTGTTATGTTACTGTGATGGCATCCCGGACAATTTGCATATTCCTCTATTAGTATAGATGGTAATACATAATACATGTTTCTGCCCTTTTATATTTTTTCTGAAGAACCTAGCACAACATGTGCTAAGAAAACAGAAGCAGCCCTAGCTGGTTTGGCTCAGAGGTTAGAGCATCAGGGCGCATGTGGGAGGCAGCCAGTTGAATTTGTTTATCTTATATTGATGTTTAAAAAAAGCAAAAGCCCTGCCAGTGTGGCTCAGGAGTTGAGTGTCAACCTAGGACCAGAAGTCACAGTTCAAGTCCGGTCAGGGCACATGCCTGGGTTGCAGGCTCAATCCCCAGTAGGTGGGCGGACAGGAGGCAGCCGATTAATGATTCTCTCTCATCATTAATGTTTCTATCTCTACCTCTCCCTTCCTCTCTGAAATCAATAAAAGTACATTAAAAACAAACAAACCCACAAACAGAAGCAAAGAGAATTTTGACTAAATCAGATTAACAGTGTACTGAATATGTAAAAACATCAGGTCATGAATGGCATTTAGCATTCACATTTTGATCTTATATGTTTGATGTGGCTAACCATTCTAGCACTTAACTACTGTGATCATAATAGTAAAGGATAATTTTTAAAACTGCCCCAATATATATTTAACTTAAAATTTTTGTTAAATGATTTAAAAATGCTCAAAACAAGTAAGGGTTTTTACCTATTCAAGAAACAATACTCAGAAGGATGGTCTTGAATGACTGAAGTCTGAGCTACAAAAAAACAGACACAGTGACATACGTGACCCTTTTAAGTTAAAATGATCACAAAGGGCTTTTAATAGATTTTATAGAGAGAGAGACTTAAAAGGCCAGTGGCAGGAAAGAAAGTTTAATCTGAGAGAAGCTTAAGAGTTGGTCAGGGTTAATAATAGTAGCCCTGTATGAAAAACATAGTACAGGCAGGCATACCTTATTTTACTGCATTTCCCTTCCTCCTAATCCACAGATACTGTGATGGGTTGTTTTTTTTTAAGAAATTGAAGGCAAGACCCTCCACCAGCAAAAAAAAAAAAATACAAGTCACTTTATGGCAATACTTAACTTTATTGTGGTGGTTTGAACTGAACCCTCAATATCTCCCAATATGCGCCATCCTTACTCTAAATAGCAGCTGATACTCATCAACATAAGAAATGTCCAAACCTGAGGATTTCTTAAGAGTTTGAGCCAAACTGATGGCATATGCTGGGAATCAAGATCTCAAATACTCCAGGGAATAAGTTTTGTAGCTTCTTTTATGCTTTTGAAAATAAAGAGTGAACATAAGGAAGATTATGTGGAGGTGGAAGAAAGCAGAGTGGGGATTGATTACAGTGTATTAATAAGATTATGAGCTCTGTTGAGGGTGGTTACTGCCTTATTTCAAAAGTATATTAACCTAGATGAACAGAAACAATGGACAGGGTTCACTTAAGACAAAGACAAACCTTTTACTAAAAAGTTACAAGCCTAGGGCATTGACTGTCTACTATGACGTCCCAGTCAGGGACCTATGTTCAGATTACCCTGTGAGGTTACTTTCCATAGAACCACTTTTTTTCCCTCCATATACACAATAGAGCTAAAAATTGTTAAAATTGCCACCATTAAATAGAAAAAAAAAGATGGCTGTTGTTTTGCAGTTAACATAGTAAAATTACTAATAGAGTACACCTAATTTTATTTACTGATTTTCAATGTGGCGTTATAACTATCCTTATTATGTGCCCTGAGAGAACTACTTGAAGGAACAGGAAAGCCTCTTTATGGTTTGACTCATTGTTCAAACCTTTCAGGTGACAGTGACTTACTTTAGCTTTTTACCTACACAGGCGAGAATATTTTATGTAATAGCCTTTATAATGTTCAGGTACATCTCTTTAAAATATTCTATCACACTGCTCAGATTTGAAAATGGAAAGATGAATTTTGTTTTCATAACAGAAACGTGATGCTGAAATAGTGAAAATCATGATGGAAGAACAGGAGAGAGTAATAAAGGAAGAGAATGCTGCAGAAGAGAGACGGCACAAAGTAAAAACACAGTACTATACTGACTTAGAGAAACAACTTGAAGAACAAGAGAGAAAAAAGCAGGAAGCTTATGAGCAGTTGCTGAAAGAGAAACTCATGATTGATGAAATCGTTAGAAAAATCTATGAAGAAGATCAATTGTAAGTTAATCCAATTTTATGTGCATAAACATTTACATTAATCTCAGGCTTGAAGAGGTAAAGCACCTAAAGAGTGTCTAAACACAGTAAATCCTCATTAATGTTATGACATAAACTGAGACCTGCTTTTATTTATCTCTTGGCATGATAATCCTATCTAATAAAAGAGTAATATGCAAATTAGGCATCACTCCATGACAAAGATGGCCACCCCCATAGCCACAAGATAGCGGTGCCCAGTCTGGCTCAGCCCCACCACTGAAGTGGTCAAGCCTGTTAGCCAGGCAGGTGGTGGGGAAGGCAGAGGGCCCGAGGGGCAGAATAGGTGATCAGAGGGGGCTGGGGTTCACCTGCCCAGGCCAGAGGCCTTCGCCAGAGTAGATCGGAGGGCCCAGGGGCAGAGCTGGTGATCGGAGCGGGATGAGGGTGCCCGCCTCAGGCCTGCGCAGGGGCAAGGCTGGAGATTGCTGGGGCCTGGGCTCTGCAAAGCCACTGATTGGAGGGGCAGGGGTGGAGCCTGCGATCGCAGGGGTCTGGGCACCGGTGGAGCCAGCAAAGCAGGGGGTCTTTTGCCCAGGCCTGTAGCCTCGGCCAGAGTTTACAGGCCTGGGCAAGGGTGGAGCTGGGATTAGAGGGCCGGGGTGGAGCTGGTGATCAGAGTGAACTACAGAGGAAACACCTTTTCTTACCACTCTGTGGCTAAGCTCCCTGTATGCCACTGGTAATATTCTTAGTAACTTGGGTAATAAGAATCCAAAAAGGCATCTGTGGTTTTTCCAGCACACTCCTGGAGAAAAAAATGAAGGTCCACTGCTGGAGGGCTAAGAAATGCCCTAGCCAGTTTGGCTCAGTGCATAATGCCTCAGCCTGCTGACTGCAGGGTCTGTGTTCAATTCTGACCGAGGACATGTACCTAGATTGCAGGCTCCTCCCTGGCCAGGGCCCAGGTTAGGGCTCATGCAGGAGGCAACCAATCAAAGTGTTCTTCTCACTTTGATGTTTCTGTTGTTCCCTTCTCTTCCACATTCTCTATAAATGGAAACATATCCTCAGGTGAGGATTAAAAAAAAAGAAAGAAAAAAATGTCATATCCTATGAAAGACACATCCTGAAAATACTTAAAGAAAGTTGTCATTTTTTCATGGTGAAGGGACTGGATGAAATACCTTGGTGGCTGTGGTGACTGGCAGTGGGGTGATGGGGCTGGTGGCTTCCCCTGATTAGCCTGGTCACCTTCCACAATGGGAGGCCAGACTTCGGCTTAGGCCCACTTCCCAAGGGGATCAGGGAACCGGCCTAAGCTGTCAGTAGGACACCCCATGAGAGCTCCCAATACGTAAGAGGAAGCAGGCTGGGCTAAGGAACACCTCCACCCCAGTGCATGAATTTCGTGTACTGGGCCCCTAGTTATCTGATGATTAATAAATGCTTAAGTGACAATGAATAACCCCTGTTTTTCTTAAATATGCCCATATCGTATGTCAGAGGACTTGTTTTCAGAAGAATTTCCTTGGGTGAAGGCTGAAGTGTAGAGTGCTGTGAAGCAGATGGTAGCAGGCTGTAGTGTTTTTGAAATGTGATGCATAAAACTTCATTAGTAGGTTAGAGAAGAGGCATAGTAGAAGGTTACTCAGAAAAAACATATACCCATCATATAGATAGTGGCAAATAGACACTCAAAATGTTTTGTTGTATGAATGAATGAACACAGTATACATTTTCCCCAGATTATTGACTGAACAAAATTACACATATTTTTCGATATTTTATCATTTCTGTTACTATAAAACTACGCTATTGCATTTTAGAGAAAGACAACAAAAGTTAGAAAAAATGAATGCAACTCGAAAGTATATAGAAGAGTTTCAGAAAGAGCAGGCTCTCTGGAGAGAAAAGAAACGTGAGGAAATGGAAGAAGAAAACAGAAAAATCATAGAGTTTGCCAACTTGCAGCAACAAAGAGAAGAAGATCGGATGGCAAAAATTCAAGAAAATGAAGAAAAAAGGCTACAGCTTCAGAATATGGTATTAAAATAACCACTTTTTCTTTTCACTGGAGAAATTCTGAGATATGTATTATAGAATTTGGTACCTGTACATGTATGATTATTTTTTTGTTTTGTTTTTATTTAATAGCTGATTGAGAAATTAGGACAAATGCTGCAGCAACGTGAAGATTTGGAACAAGTGCGACAAGAATTATACCAAGAAGAACAAGCTGAAATACAAAGGAAGAAACTAAAAGTAAGTTGGAAATTGAAAGAAGGATTAACATAGAGAATAATACCATTTTGAGATGAATCAGTAGATAGATTTAACCAGTGACGTTGATAATTACCTTATATGTAAATGGTATAAGAACTACAATTACAATATAAATTTTCAGGCTGGATAAACAAAGCTAGACCCCAGCAGCAGTTCACAAACTGTGTAAGAAGCAACTATGTAGTCTATAAGAAACACAACTTAAACATGAAGACACATATAGTTTAAAAGCAAAAGGATGCAAAAGGATATACCATGCAGACACTACTCAAAAGCAAGTTGGAGTGGAAATCAATATAACAGGGTTAACTCATCTGGAGGATGTATTAGTCCTAAGTGTGTATGAACCTAAAGCTTCAGAATACAAAACCAAAAGGAGAAGTAACACATCCATAATACTGAAGATTTCAATACTCCTTCTCATTAATACAGAGACTAAATAATCAGAAAACCACAGGATGTAGCGTTGAAAAACAGTATCAACAAACAATCTCAAGTCCAGATAATTTGCTGATTTTCTAATTGGGTTGTTTGTTCATTTATTGTAAAAGTTTGAGAGTTCTTTATATATTCTAGATACTAGTCCTTGTTACAAATATCTTCTAATTGGTAGCTTGTCTTTTCATCCTCTTAACAGGGTCTTTCTCTGAGCAAACGTTTTCAATTTCTATGAAGTCCAATTTATCAATTTCTGTTTTTATGGATTGTAGTTTTGGTATTAATTCTAGGAAGTCTTTCCCTAGATACTGAAAAATTATTCTCCTAAAAGTTTTTGATGTTTGTATTAATAAGTCACTGATGCATTTTCAGTTAATATTTTGCATAATGTGTGAGACTTAGGTCAAGGTTCAGTTTTTGCTTTTGGATGTCCAGTGTGCAGCCTTACATAGCCAAGATACGGAAATAATATTTAAGTGTGCACCAATGGCTAAATTGATAAAGAAAATAGTAGCTTAAGGAAAAATCAGATTGCCTTTTAGGAATTTGTTTTTAGTGAGGAGATGAAGTAAAATTAAGTGATGGAAAAGTTAAATGGTATTTGAGTCCCCAAAAAAGAAATATGAATTAGAGTGATTAGAAAAGACTTAGGGAGGAGGTAGGATTAGAAAACGGGGCTAAAAAGGGTTAAGAGGTTGAATACACAATATCATGATCAAAGTTCTATAACTGATACTGCAGATTGGCTCACTTAAAACCCACTCCTTTTTAAAAACTTTTGTGTTACTTTGAATGCCTTCAGGATACTGGGCTCCCTGGATCTTGTGTAATACTTGGGCACGGTTGGTTAGATTAGAGAAGGACTTAAATTTTGCATTAGGCCTAACTGAAGAGATAAAGTGATAAAGCAATTATTAGTAGAATCCAGGTGTAAGGTATGTGAATGATCACTATAAAATTCTTCATATTTTTTTGGTTATGTTTGAAATTTTTCATAATAAAATGCTGAGAAAATTATAGTTTACAAAAAAGGACTTTTTAACTCTTCCTAGTAAATTTTAATTTCCCTGAAAAACTTCTGATTGTCATTGCTGGATTATTGTTCTGAAAAGTATTTATCAATGATTTTAACAATAGTTTCATGCAAGATTCTAGAATTATTCATAGTTGGACAAATACCACAGAACACAGATTTAATAAACTTAGGTGAGCAAAAAAAGTTTTTGTATCAGCTCTTTTCAATGTAGTTATGTGTTAATTCTGAGTCCAAAAACAAGATGGTCAATATATACAAATTAAAATGTAAAAACAACTAGTAGAAGGCAATCCAAACGTAACATGCCCTTTATTCAAACAGTATTAAAATAGGGCAGAGTGTTATCTTGAAAAGGCTTAATTTCTCAATTTTATTTCACATTGTAACACTAAGCTTAATCAAATTATTCTACCCTTTCTTTAGAAATCTGCTTTAAAGAAACAGTTACTGAATTAACTTCTATATATAAATGGTTTTTAGGAAGAAGCAGAAGAGAAATTGAGAAAGCAAAAGGAGTTAAAGCAAAATATTAAAGAACAAATGGCCTTGAAGGAACTAGTACTACAGGCTGCAAAAGAGGAAGAGGAGGCCTTTAGAAAAGCTATGTTAGCTAAACTTGCTGAGGATGATCGAATAGAATTAATGAATGCTCACAAACAAAGAATGAAGCAACTAGAACACAGGAGGGCTGTGGAAAAACTTATTGAAGAGCGTCGAAACCAGTTCCTTGCAGACAAAGTAAGAAAAAATGTTTTTTTGGGTGGGTTTTTTTTGGTCATTATTTAACAGCAATCAGCTCATGTATTCACCCAGTAAACAGTTAACTGAGAACCTTTTATGTGCCAGATGATAGCTATTAATCATATCCTATATAATAAAGATGTAGTATGCAAATAGTGGTTACTCCCTGACGTGGAATGACCGACCGGATCACAGATCAGCAGAAGGGTGGGGCAGTGAGCTATAAGCAGGCAGTAGAGAGCTAAGGAGGGGGCAGGGCAGCAAGCTATTACGGGGGGGGGGGGGCACGGAGGGAGCTTCAGGGCAGGGCATCGGGCGGAGAGCTACTGGTGCACAGAGTTACTAGTATGATATATAATTTTTCTTCCTTTCTTGTTTCTGTGACTTTGACAAGGAGTGGTCCAAAGAAATAGTGACCCTTGTAAACTAGTTATTTCAAAGAAAAGCTTTGTATTAATACTACTACTTTAACTAAAATAATTCCTGGTAGGAATTCATCACTATTTCAATACTGCCTTTTAACATCCTTCCCTGTCAACAGGATTTTTTGGATACATTCCTTAAGAGTTCTTTTAAGCCCTAAAACTTTTTAAAGCTAGTCATCTTTTCCACATCATATGGTACAGAATTTTGGTGTGGTTGAGTATCTAACTCTTGATGCTATTTTTGTACTTCATACAGGCTTTTTAAAATTTAATATATGGAAATATTTCTTTTAGATATCCCTATTCTGTTGTATCCGTTTTTTTTGTCAGACAGTGTAATCTGCTTTCAGCACCTGCCAAATATATGTTGAATTAATTAGGAAATCACTTTGAACATTTCTTCCTTGGCAGTGAAGACATTGTCCTGAAAATATGTACTTGCCTCCTAAAATCCCAGTCATAACCATAGAGTGCAGCAAAAGTAGGTTTACAGTTGTATGTGAAAGTTTATTCTTGTATCATTTATTATTGTATTTCCCATATGAACAACTGTAAACTTACTTTTGCTCCACCTTGTATTGTTCATAACTTTTAAGGAATAATTACTGTAAGAGATACATATATATGATATCTACTCTAATAAAAGAGTAATATTGAAATTGACTGTTTCTCCAGGACACTTAAGTCACGCCCACCAGCCAATCAGAGTGGCTGTGTGCAAATTAACTCAGCCAAGATGGAGGCCTACAGCACAACCATGGAGGCAGGTGTAGGCGGTGGGGTGGGCAGGGCAGGCGGCGCGGGTTTGGCCAGCCTGCAAACTACCATCAGTCCTTCACCCAGGCTGGCCAGGCATGCCAGCTGGTGGACATCCCCCGAGGAGTCCCAGACTGTGAGAGGGTACAGGCTGGGCTGAGGAACCACACCTCCCCTCCCCCAAGTGCACAATATATTGTGCACCGTGCTCCTAGTATATGATATATATGCAGGGTGGCACAAAAGTAGGTTTACAGTTGTGAATACACAAAATACAATTTTTATATTATGTATTAATTGCTGTATCATTTTCTATATGAACTATAAACTTACTTTTGCCTCACCTTGTACATCATCTAGTATCTTTTGAAGTTAGTATCAATAAATAGTTCATCACTTTTATCTAATTCACTGCAAGATTAGTTTTGACAACTTCTTTAAGATTAATCTATTGTGTGACAATAAAATTTTATTTACATTTCCAGCAACATGAACTGGAAGAACGGCAGTTGCAGCAAAGTAGGCAAGGACGTATTAATGCAATTATTGAAGAAGAAAGATTAAAACTTCTCCAAGAACATGCTACAAAATTACTAGGATATCTCCCTAAAGTAAGTGAGATTTAACGCAAAGTGTAAGCCTCATGACATCTACTGGTAGGGGAAAAACATGTATTAGGATTACAGAGGTCCTGAGTCTTGCTCACTTTTTGCTGTTACCAAGCAGTAGTGAGATTATAGCCACTCATTGAATATCTCCAAAATGAGAGCTAGTCTTGGCACGTTTTTACAAGTCTGAGCTAAATGTATTGAATTTGAAGTTTAGAGATTCTTTTCTCACCGTTCAGTGTAGGTGTTCTAAAACTAAACTGCTATAAAGCAGTTGCGATACTTTGCAACAGGAAAGTCTTGTAATCAGTAATACCAGTGACAGGCACACGCATGAACTGATCTATAATGGGAGGATGTGTTATCACTATGCACTAGAAACTTCAGTTTTTAAAAGAAATTCCAGAAGATAGCAAATTTCACATACATCTGAGATACACTGTGACTAAAATAAACTGAATTTCACAGGCCACAATAAATATAAGGACTCGTGTATTTTCGTCCTTCAAATATAGAAATTATGCCATTTGATATTTTAGTCAATTGGAAGAATCAAGTGCATATTTTATATTTAGCCCAACACAAATTAAGGAGAAAGAGAAACATGAGTAATTATTGCCTGCCCTCAAGACCTAATAATATAATTTAGATAGGATTAATTGAATACAAAATGATATATTAATGACCACAGCCACATGAAATTGATAAATTCTGTGAAATAGACTACAAATTCTGGGAGAGTCTTGGGTTTTAGATATTTTTGTAGGAAAATAATTGTGGAGATGGGAGAAAATCTAATAAACCTGATATCCTAAAATGACTTTTTATCCTTTAGGTCCTCATAGCCCTAAATGACCTAAATTATTCTTTGGATCCTTAAGTAAATATTTAAGTTCAATTTTGTCTTAAAGAGCCACCTCTTACTATAAGGGAAAACAAAATAAAAGCCTAAAGAATTTCAAAGGGCTTATTCAAATGGTTAAACTCCAAACCTGGATTGATTCTTTCCTGCAAGACTGAATGTTTGCTGATTAGCCATAGAACTGAAGAGCCAATCTCATGCATAAATCTGGCAAAACTCGAATTTTTTCATCCTAACCCCTCATGATCGTATTGTAGGTCTGTTTCAAGATAGGGTAGCATACAGTATACATTAAATTCCTTCCCATTCACCCAATCCAAGTAGTAGTACTTGTATAATAGAAGATTCCTATGACAAGTTCCAACAGTAGAACTGATAAATCAGGAAGTCTGAGAATATTTAATATGTATATCAAGGTGTAATTTTCAGAAAATAACTATTTTCTTTATAACTCTACTAAATAGATTTAATTATCTTAGAAACAACTGCAAATTTCAATTCTATTTGCTATTCTATTCTATTCTATTCTATTCTATTCTATTCTATTCTATTTGCATTTGGGGCATATTCTGGTATTCAAAGTAAACCACAAATATTTTCCTTGTAGGGCGTATTCAGAACAGAGGATGATATTGATGTGCTTGGTGAAGAGTTTAAGAAAGCATATCAGAAAAGGAGTGAAATTTGTGAAGAAAAGTGATATCAAGATTTGGTAAAACCTGGATTCTTTTGCATGTTACCACTAGATGTCAGTGTAAGTTTTGTTTTAGTTCAGTGATAGTAGGAATCTTGTCTATTTGAATTTTCTAAAACATCTCCATTTCATCATTTGTAAGTGGTTCTCTATAAGAAAACATTTATTTTCTGATAAAAATTAAAGCGACTAAATACTAATAAAAATTAAAATGACTTTGAACTGCAAAATTAACTGCTGTTTTTGAACTGAAATTTGAATATCTGAGTTCTACACCACCATATTGTAACATTCCATGTACAAAAATATGGACACCACCTATTCCATACTGTTCAGAATTTTTCTGCATCCCTATGCAGGCTACAGTTCTGTCTACATTTGTGTTTAGGAGCTTTACTTGCCTGATTTGGCCAGGGAAATAAGTATTTATAATTAACGAGTTTAAAGCACCTTTTTCTGAGCATGTGACATCATGGGGAGCAGACAGCCCTGACTTCCAGAACTATGAGACAGTTTCTGTTGTTTAAGCCATCAGGTCTGTGGTTCTTATGGCGGCCTTAGCAAACTGATCTATATTGTATGTTTATAAACATTAATTTTTAGTGTACGTAAAGCATCCTTTTCTGTCTACTATAAGGCAGGAAAAAAGTAAAGGGGGAAGACTTTCAGGGTGCTTTATTTGTCAGTAAGAACTTCAAACAGAATTTCTCTCACATATACTCATTTCTTATGAGTAAAAATAATTCAAACCATTATAACTTAAGCTAAATAAAACTTATATCCATCACACACTTAGTTATAGACACTAACTAAATACCCCACTTAAGAATTTCCCCAATCAAGTGCCTTCATAAATTCCTCTTCAGTGAAAGACAGCATCTTGGCAGCTTCAATATGCATCTGTGTTCAAAAAAAAAAAATTAACATGAAGATGTTTACTTTAGTATTAAAAATAAACCACACAACAACAAGAAGTTTATAAAGTGTGTGTATACAATGCTATCAAATTATAAGCTCTGTTGTAGGAATCTGTATTGTAATTCCAATAAACATGACACATGAAACAGTAATTACATTCAAGAGTCAGCCTATAAAAGCCTATTTGTCCAGTGGTGGTATTGTGCCAATTAACTGTTGGAAGACAATTCAATAATAGTCTAATACCTAACCTAACCTTTGCAAAAAGGAAAAGAGGCAGAACCACGAACTCATGTCTTCTCACTGCCAGTTGACTCATGTAGAGAATGGAACAACAGTGATTTGGAATCAATTTTCACTCTTCAAGAGGCAATCCATCCCCTAAGATACGTTGCTCTTGGATATGGTATGTTCTTTATTTAGGAAGTAACCATACTGTATCTACCAGTCCCATTTTCCACATTACTAATTTACTTGCATGAAAATATCCACTTCCTTGGATGACACATTATAAACTTCAGTGCCTAAGCATGTTAAAACAAACATATCTGAAGTACAAATACTAGTAAATATTTTAGTAGAGAGTTTCAAATAATATCGATGGGTTTTCTTTTTAGGGTACACTCACCTTCTGCCTTTTTAAAACATCAATTAATTTTAATTGTTTCTTGAACCCTATCATTAATTCTCCTTTTTGTTTTTCTAGCTTCTTGTTTTCTGATTTTAATGCTTCAATTTTTTTGTATTCTTCACTTGCTGTATCCTACAAAAGAAAAAAATAAGTTCCATATATATTTTTTTAGTCTCTGAATAGAAAAAGATTATAAAAACTATAATGAACTGAAATATAAAATTTTTGATAAAGTTTTCTTTGCATTACTAAATTACTGTAACTTTAACTTAATGATGTTCAAGTCTCTCACATTTACATTTTAAAAACGTTTTTGAAATAACTACTCTGGTACATTCCAGTAATAGTTAAGTAGCTTGTATTGGACCAACTCTCCAGATAGTAGCAGATATAAACTCTGGACACAATTTTAAAAACACTTGAAGAAGTAGGTGAGTAATCAATAGCAAAGTGGAGGTGGTATAACCCTTGAAAAAAAATGGAAGCATATTGGTTGAGAGCACTTTCCAGTATATGAGTTCGCTGTAGTGAGACCTCAAGTCAGAAATAACAGTTTTATCCATGGGAAATCTTGGAAAGAATGGAGTTCTCAAAATCTGCAGGGGGTCCCAGACTGTGAGAAGGCGTAGGCTGGGTTGAGGGACACCCCCCGCCTCCAGTGCACAAATTTTGTGCACCAGGCCTCTAGTACTGTAATAACATGCTAATTACTGGTAAGTTTGTAGACTTCCTAATTTGTTCATTTAATGACTTCTATTGATAAATCCTCATTATCATGCCATCATTGATGTCTCTTAAATATGAACATAGTAAGTTCATACAGTATAAACTCTCTCGCAGAAAACATCTTAAAACTCTACAGTCACTCAACATATTTGTCTCTATTCAATTTGTTGTAGGACATACCAAGATCATTTTGTTCAATGCCCTGCTTGCTAATTTAACCTAAAATGTATTATTTTATGCAATTAGGGTAGCTCCTAATTTCATCACCCAACCCATTGTTAAATATTGTCCTAAGAGATTCCAATGGAACAATGCTTTCAGCTTGACACAGAACCAAAAACTATAGACAATATTTATAGTGTACAATATGTTTTCACACTTATCGATATTTGAGCCTTCATTTATTCAACAGATATTTTAGGAATAAAATGATAATTCTATGGCAATCATTTGTTAGATACTGGGAGTACCAAGGTGATTTCTCACAATAACTCTATAACAGTGGTTATCAAAAATTATCTCAGACCCAGTGGCATCAGCATCACCTGGGAATCTGTTAAAACTGCACACTCTTAGGCCTTCCCCCAGATCTACTGAAACAGAAACTCTGTTTTAATGAGCCCTCCAGGTGAACCAGTGACCTGTAAAATAGCCCCTTGTATTATATACTAAAAAACTGAGGCTCAAAGAAGGATATAACAAACGAGATAAAAAGAGACTTTTCTTCGTCATTTATCCCAAAATTAGAAAAGTGTCTGGCATATAATATGGGCACAAAATAAAGATTTGTTGGATGAAAATAGTGAATGAATCCTCGAAAGAGTTATGCTATCACCCAATTATAGCAATTGCCCAAGCAATGTAACTCTAACTTACTGAAAGTGTACATATTGATATTGAGTGTATTTCTTAAAAGAAATGTTTACCATGACAAGATAACTTTAAAACTATTTAGTTTTGACAGTCGCATAAAAGAGGAAGCTATCTAAGTTGATCACTACCAGAACCTTTCCGTGTTTCCATACCTTGCTATTCTGTCTTAATTTACTCAGCTCCGATTTAAATTTTTCTGCTTCTTCTAGAGCTCTATTCAAGCGGACCTCCGTGGCACTTTGAGTACTGGCAGCTTGTGTCTGTAGTCTTCTTTTACTTTCTAATTCCTGTACAGTAAGAAGAAAATGTACGGAACATTTATAAGTATATCATAAGTTCCCTCTATTAGTCTGCAATATTTTCCATTTCATATTACTTGCTTTCTTTGAAATTTTACACCCACCACCACTACCACCAAAGACTGACCACTGAGTAGTGACAGAGGTCTCAGAGAATTCTTATCCTGAATTGGTAATAGAAAAATATATCTTTAAAGATAGAGTTGCAAATTAAGCTTTCAGATTATTTTTTGTTTGGAATTTTCTGCCTCTTTTTTATTGATCCCAAGATACAGTAGTCATGCCCTCTATTTTATAAGCAACTCTTTATAACTACAATTATTCCTTTGGGAACAACCCAAAACACTAAATGTAAGACACAAACTCATAAATGCTGTTTGTGTAAACCTGACAAACATTAAAAAAAAATAATAACTGTTAAATACAGGCATGCTATATTAGGCTTACAGGGAAATCCCAATTCTATGCAAAAAACAACAGCTCTTAGGGGTTATTTTCCATATATCAGAGTGGGTTTAGACCTGCATTTCTGCAAATATTTGGAGGTGCTGTTGCAGAGAATCTATAGACCACACAAAAAGAAACATGAATATATAGGATAAACTCCCAACTCCACCGTAATCTGGCACCATAATCTCATTTCCTGCCACAGATGTTAACTTTGGCTCTACCAACAGTACTTGGATATCTTCCCAGACCACCATATTCCTTGCCTTTGAGCCTTTCTTTGCTCATGCTCTTCCTTCTGCCCTGATGCCTCCCTACGCTTCCTTTTTACCTGGCTAGCACATACTCACCCATTAAGACAGCTGGGGCTATACACTATGGTTTTACCTTCTCCCAGAAGCCTCTCCTCTCTATCCTCCCAGGTTAGATTAGGTTCCCTTTCTTCAGAGCTTCAATAGCATTTTGATATACATATATGATAGTCCTTGTTGTGTGAAACTGAATCTATTTTGTTTGTTCCCCCACTAAAGTGTAAGCTCCTTGAGGATAGGAACTGTCTTCATTTCTATATTCCAGAACTTTGGTGGCATATAAGAGGCACTAATGACATGTTTATTGAATGGATTTTATTTTGAAATACTTCACTTTGTCTTCTTTATGTCACCTGCAATGCCTAGTACAGAGCCTTTTACAAAGAATATATTCAAATATGGAACTGAAATGAGGGAGTTAAAAATACAGTTATCTGTTTTCTTCTTTTGTAAGTTTTTCTCCCGGCTGTATCACTATGCTGTATTTGAAAACTGGTCTCCCTGGCTCCAAGTAATTACAGGGAAAACAAAACACATGCTGCTCTTTATGTAGGTTTCTAAACAAATCAAACTGTGTATGGATACCATCTGCTCTCACCAGCCTTCTTCACAGCTTTCTGGTGGTAGCTTACACTAAGAACAAGCCTGATTTATCTCACTGTTCACATAGAAAAGGCAAAGATTCTCGTTAACTACAAAGTCCATAATTCGTGGTGACTTTGTAACCTACTTCACAGAAAAATGAAAACCATTCTTCACCACATGATGTCCTCCCTGACCCTGAGACAGTACTGCCCACTCCCTTTCTTAGCAATGAAAAAGAAAAAGTATAGACAGAAGAATAGTAAAGTAGGAAATAAAGCTTTCCTATGTAAGTAAAACCACTATAGGAAGAAAAAACCTTATTAAAAACTTGAAAACATTAGTTTTCAATCATTTCAAGTACTTTTTACAAGTGCAGACAGGATACCAATACTGTTATGAGCGAGCTTGCATCCTGAAATTACTCAATATAAAGTAAATCTACAGTTACAAAAATTAAGCAGTTTTCATATTGCTAGAGAAAAATTTTGTGAACCCCCCCCCCAAAAAAAAAGCTGAGGTACCAATACATATATCAAACAATGGTAAGTTATTAAAAGTGGGGCCCCTTAAAACTCAAGATAAAAAAGAAAAACTAAAAAACAAACAAAAAAGCATTTACCATTGCAGCAAAAATAGGAAGATACCTAGGAATAAACCTAAATAAGGAGGTAAAAGACCTATACTCAGAAAATGACAGGACATTGAAAAAAGAGATAGAGGAAGACATAAACAAATGGAAAAACATATCATGTTCATGGGTTGCTAGAATCAACATCATTAAAATGTCCATACTACCCAAAGCAATCTATAGGTTCAATGCAATCCCCATTAGAATACCAATGACATATTGCTCAGTAAAGATACTGCTATGGCAATGAAACAGAATCAAGTGCCCAGAAAAAAAAAAAACCCATGCTTATATGATCAATTAATATTTGACAAAGGAGGCAAAAACATACAATGGGGTAAAGACACTTTATTTAAGAAATCAATAAAAAGAAAGAAAAAGAACTTAATGAAATGAAGTATTCACCATCAGTATATCCAATAAGGGGTTAATATCCAAACTTTATAAAGAACTCATACAACTCAACACCAAAACAAACAGCACAATTAAAAATGGCTGATGATCTGAAAAGACATCTGCTCCAAAGAGGGCATACAGATGGCCAACAAACAGGAAAAGATGCTCAGTGTTACTAATCAACAGGGAAGTGCAAATTAAAACCACAATGAGGTAGCACCTGTGAGAATGTCTATCCATAAATCAACAGGATCAAGTATTGGCGAGGATGTGGATAAAAAGGGAACACTCGAGAGTTCCCCGTGGACTGCCTGGTCCTGGTACCTCGCCCCCTGCGCCCGTGGCAGGTGCTGGGAGTGGGCCTCGCATGCCCACCTTGCCCCAGGGCGGACCGGCCTCCCACACTGCCCACGCTGCCAGGCCCCGCACCACTGGCCGCCTGAGGAAGAGTCCTGGCCATGATCACCTCTGGTAGGATATTTCTGCATCTTGAAGATAAAGTAATAATCTCCTCTGCAATAAATAGATTTTTGTCACTTTCTGTGAACTAAAGCCATTCAGTCTCTTTTCTGGATTGTTTCTGCACTTCAGGAATACAAGTTGAATCACTCAGACCTGAAAATCAGTCTGAAACCAGTATCCATCAGAACGTGGTTAATAAGCCAACCCTTCCCTGATTGTCGCCATCTGCTAGACCCAGTGAAGCGGTCTGTTCCACCAATGCTTCTCACTATGAACTCCAACTGTACCAAGAGGCTTTGACAACCTGACTTCTGTCCGTCTTGCAGGGCATACTCCCACTGGAACCCTCGTGACTATCAAAATCACAAATCTGGAAAACTGCCCTGAAGAACGCCCGAAAGCTTTACAGAAAGCTGTGACTCTATCCCACTTTTTCCGGCACCCCACTATTACAATTTACTGGACTGTTTTCACTGTTGGCAGCTAGCTTTGGGTTATTTCCCCGTGTATGGCCTATGGTCTCAGGGTCTGTGTCCTGCGGCTTGTGCATGAACAATGAACTCTGCAAGCACCTCTGTGAGAAAGCCGCCCTCGCGTTCCAGCCCTATGCCAGACAGTACAGTTTCTCTCCGTATGAGTCTGGGTCCCCAAATTGTCGCCTGGAACTGGAGTCCAGAGCAGTCAGGAGCTTGTATCTCCTGCCCGATTGAAAAAGACAAAAGCATACGAGCTTTTGCACATGCCTCTGTACTTCCACACTTCCACACCTCTGCACCTCCTACTGGATTCAATGCACTTTTATCTTTCCTTCTAGTTGTAGAATTTCCACTCAGCCAGCCTTCCCATGGTTCTGGATGATATTCATTTTGCCTTTTAGTTGTAGTTTTAATGTGGTTGTGCGCGGCAGCAAGTTCAGGTGTTTACCTATGCCACCATCTTTGTTGTCTCTGCATAGTGTATTTTTATTAACACAATGGTAAATAAAATAAAAATTCTTAAGTAGGATAGTTTATTTAAAATATATTCTCCCCACAGACATGACACCAAAAGCACAAGCAACCAAAGATATATAAATTGGACTTCAAAATTTAAAACTTTTGTGCTTCAAAGTACACCATAAAGAAAGTGAAAAGACAACCCAATGAATGGGAGAAATATTTGCAAATCATATATCTGATGAGAGACTATATCTAGAATATATAATGATCTTACTACTCAATAATTTTAAAATTTTAATTTCAAAAATGGGCAAAGGATCTGAACAAACATATTTCCAAAGAAAACATACAAATGGCCAATAAACATATAAAAATACCTTCAAAATCATTAGTTATCAGGAAAATGTACCTCAAAACTACAATGAGATAACCACCGCATACCAACAGAACGGCTATAATGAAAAAGACATCTAACGTGTTGATGAGAATGTAGAGAGAAATTGGAACCCTTATACACTGCTGGTGGAAATGTAAAAGTTGTATAGCTGGTTTGGAAAACAGTTGGCAGTTCCTCAAAAGTTAAATAAGGGTTAACCTATGACTCAGCAATTCCATTCCTTGGATATACCCAAGAGAAAGGAAAGCATGTCCACACAAAAACCTGTACATGAATGTTCATAGCAGCATTATTCACAAAAATTGGAAACAAACCAAATGTCTATCCACTGATAAACAGATAAATGTGTTACAACTTCATACTCTATGAAAAGTACTAAAGTAATGATATGTGCTACAGTGTGGATAAACCTTGAAAACATGTTAAGCTGAAGATGTCAGTCTCAAAACACCATACATTGTATGATGTTGTATATATGAAATGTCCACAATAGTCAAATCTATTGATACTAAAAGTAGATTAGAAGTTGCCTAGGGCTGGAAGGGTTTGGAAGAAGAGGCATGGGGTACTTGGCTAAAGGGTATGTGTCTTTTGGAGTAATGTTCTAAAATTGGTAAGTGGTGGTAGTTGCACAACTCTGAATACACTAAAAGCCACTGAACTGTACACTTTAAAAGGGTGTGATGTGTTGTATGTGAATTATATCTCAATAAATCTATTAAACAATACACTCCTATATAAGGAAGAAGAATTTTTAGTAAACACTGACAAAATAACCAAAAGTGGTGTCTATCCCAATGTGCAACTATAGTGTTTTAGTGCATCTTTGGTTTTAAGTTAAGAAAAATAGCAAAATAATTACCCTTTCTACTGAAGACAGCTGTTGCTGTAATCCATCACATTTTTTGTTTGCTTCTTCGAAAAGAGTTTTATATTTTTCTGTTTGAGACTGTTGCAAATTAATTGTTCGCTGCTGTCTTCCACAATCTTCCTCAAAATTTTTTACTTGAGACTTTAAATCCTGAATTTCATCTTCCTATAGTTATGAAATTATAGATTTTGTGAAAAAATGCACATGATTTGGTATATAAAACGCACATGATTTTACAATATAAAGCAGAAAAAACAAAAATGAACTTCATATGATCTTTGATTTTAATCTTAAAAAATTAAAGTCACATCTTTTATTTGTGCTTAATAGCTTACACTTATAAGTCTAATATAAAAAATTCTAATTGCTAACGAGTATTTAAAATTCTTTAGCTCTGAAAATTCCACATCTTAAAACGGAGTTCAGTGTTTACATATAATTTTTAATTCAAAATTTAACTGAATTATTTCTCAATGAAGCTAATTTAAAAATATAATTTAAATTAGTCCTAAAATGTCTTAATATTAGAACATGTACATTGAGTTTAAAAACTAACCTTTCTATTGCACTCACATACAACATTATCCAATTCCTGCTGCATAACACGGAGTTTGGCCTTCAGAAATCTGATCTGTGCTTCTGTGGATTTAAATAATTATATTTAGTGCCTTTCACTGAATCTAAAACATCATCATTTATAAGATAGACGATTATATTATGAAAGAACAAAAATGTTCACGATGGGAATCAACAGGAGATCCTTGTTTGGGAAGACTAAATACTCCTAATCTAAAGATAAATTAACAAATTCACCCAACAGAAACAAACTGCTCACATTTCAACAGTGGAATCAAGTAAAGAAAAGGAGTGGGGAGGGGGACCAAAGCACTCCTGAGAATCTGAACCACACAGGCATAAGTCTGTGTACACACTTTCAGTTCCAAGCTCTTACTGAGGTCCACCAGTGTCACGGTGGAGCTGATGAGCTGTGGTTGGCTCTAACCCACCTAGATCTCCCTAGCCTAACATCTCTTTCTAGTCTTTCATATACTTTCAGGCTAACAGGGTTAGAAGGGGTATGATAAATTCAAAAGTTTGCAGCAGTTGGTCTCTAGGGAAAAAGAAAGAAGAATGGGAGAGCATGACTTTTTCCTACTATCTCTTTCTTTCCCCAACTTTAGGTACACAGCACTAACCTCCCCATCTCACTCCAACTATTAGTCTTACAAAGCAATCTGTGCTGCTAAACTACTTTTTAATCTTTTCTTCCCCTAGGTAACCACAGGCAATCATCTGGAATAAAAGAAAAAAAGGGGAGACACCTAGGGCAAAAATTCTCCAAAAGGGGGTAAAGTTGCAGAGGGGTAATTGAGCAATTAGAAAAAGTAGCTTGTGCTGATTCCCTGTATCAAGGAAGAGAAATACTGTAACAGGGCCATGTTCACTGTGTGATGAGGAACAGCTAACATCTGACCATTGTGTCCCTGAAGGCATCTTAACAGAGACACAAAGGCAACAACCTGCTTCATTTAATGTCCTTCTTGATAACTAGCCCCAGAAAGCTTGGATGTTTCAATATAAATACAGTAAATGCATATATGTATATAAATATGTATATACTATATTTATATTGCTCCTCACTTATGACTAGCATGCAGCACAATCATTATACATATAATTGTTGTGATTTTCACAGAATCAGACAATTTTAAAGATAAAGTTAATAATCATCTAATATAAACTGCTAAATTTCTAAACTAATATATTGCTACCAGAGGTCCGGTGCACGAAATTTGTGCACTAGGGGGAAAAGGGGTGTTCCTCAGCCCAGTCTGCACCTTCTCCAATCTGGGACCCCCTCAGGGGATGTCCGACTGCTGGTTCAGGCCCGATCTCTGTGGGATCAGGCCTAAACTGGCAGGTGGACATCTCTCTCACAATGCGGGACTGCTGGCTCTCAATCACTTGCCTGCCTGATTGCCCCTAACTACTTCTGCCTGCCAGTCTAATCACTCCCTAACCACTCCCCTGCCAGCCTGATCACCCCCAACTGCCCTCCCCTGCTGGCCTGATCACCCTCAACTGCCCTCTCCTGCCAGCCTGGTTGCCCCTAACTGCCCTCCCTGGCTGGCCTAATGGCCCACAACTGCCATCCCCTGCTGGCCATCTTCTGGATGTGGGCACTGCCATCTTTGAGGGCATGGCAGTCAATTAGCATATTCCCTCCTTATTGGCTGTGGGCACTGCCATTTTTGATGGTGGGGCAATCCATTGGCATATTTCCTCCTTATTGGCTGTGGGTGTCGCCATCTTTGAGTGCATGGCAGTCCATTAGCATATTCCCTCCTTATTAGATAGGATTATAGAGGGGCTAAGTGGCTTGTCTGAACTCACAATTAATTATAGTTCAGCATTAACTATGTACATATACACTAAACTGTCTTATTCTTTGTTTACAATAGCGTTGGTGACTCCTCACAAATTCAACATAATTTTAGAGGTATTACTGATAAGTAACAATGTCTTCAGATGATCTAAACTTAGTACTATTATGTTTCTAGTGGTCTGACGAAAATGAGCTTATAAGAAAGAAAATTATATTGGTTAGAAAACTCATTTGATCATTTTACCGGATGCTACAACTATAATTCATTTATTCTTTTGCATGAGTTAATTTAATATGCAATAAGCAGAATATAGTAATAGTAAATGAAAGAATTCCAAGAATCATGTGGTGTGTGGGTTTTTTTTTAAATTTTAATGTTTTAAGTGTTAGTTTTGGGACATTTTAACCTTAGTTGAAGAGTGATCAATGAAACCAACACCATAAAAGTAGAGACTAGTTCAATGAAGCAGTTCTTACCCATGATCCATTTTCATAACCAATTACTTCAGTTACAATACCACTCATTTCTTCCACCATCATGTCCCATTAGATGATTTTGAAATAAATACATCACAATACATTTTAAAATACAAAAAAAGTTCCTAAATATCTTTTTCTAAGTAACTGTGATATAAATAAAAGAAAGCTTACCTGTTCCAATGTCTTTACTAGCACCACAAAAAATATCATCATCTATATAATCAGGTAGGCCTTCTTCTTCCAGTTGCCCTTCAATTTTGCTAACTGTTTTTGCAAGAGAAAAGTCTGAGAAATCCTCTGGAATGGCAACATCATTGGCAGTTGGTACATGAGAGTATTTAAACTTTATACTAAAAGAGAAAATTACATATGTAAATGTACATTACACATACTGTATATATGACTCCTAAATATGACTTTTATCCAAATAACAAAGCATATCAAAAGTATCATAAAATTTAAATTTATGATGAAACCTATAGTTAATACTTTCACTGACTATAAGAGTTTTAGCAGACTTTCCATCTTTATGAATTACACAACCACAGAGCTAGAGAAGGCTTTGTGGGGCCTGTTTATGTTAACATTGCCTCCAAACAAGTAAACATCAAAAACAAAAGTATTAAACTTGGCCTCCTTGGTCAAATCTAGCCCGTGGCTTTTAATTTCACATGCTGCTGGAGAAGACTGTGCAAATAATAGCACTCTAGCCATAATTCTGCAAACATTAAAAATAATATCTCTTGAGAAAGAATTACAGAATAAACACTTCTTAGCTCAAACTTAACATTTTTTTTCAACCTAAAAAAATACACTGTAACAAGAATCAAAGTCGACCAAAAAGTTGAATTTACTTTTTACATATAAACAAAGGCTTCTGAATTTTATTTTGAAAAGCAACCTTTTCTTTATAAAAGTAAACATGAAGTCTAAAAAATAAGATAACCTTTCCAATATATAGTATGTGTTCTCTCTTCTTCCATTAATCAATTTTTTAGATTTTTCTTCCTATCCTTTCTCTATTTTTTTCTCTCTTTATTGAAAAAAAACCAAAAAGTTATTTAGCCAATTAAAAGCACAAAAATTAACAAACGTTTTTCCCAAATTAGGAGTTTAGGTAAGTAATAGACATATAAATTTAATAACACTGTGAATAAGAAGCTGATTGGTATAACCCAAAGAGCCTCATAAACCCCATTTTTAATAATATGTGAAATACTAAGACTAGCCTTGAATTATTTTTCATCAAAAACAATAGAATGTAAATTATTTTATAGTCTTAGAATCATTTTATGTCTCAATAGGTACAGTAAGGTATGGTGCCGTTGAATACTCAAAAATGCAATTTAGTTTACCTGGAAGAAGTATATCTAATAAAATACAAAATTAGTTGCTGCAAGACATTTCTGAATAGAACATGTTTTAAATTAGTGAATGTGGACAGTGTAATTTTGTATATTTTGTAGTAAAAAAGACCTGGAGAAACAAAAAGCTTAATAATTAAGAATGGTCTGACCAGCGTAGCTCAGTGGTTGTGTGCTGACCTATAAACCAGGAGGTCACAGTTCAATTCCTGGTCAAAGGTGCATGCCCAGGTTGTAGGTTCAATCGCCATTTTGGGGGCATGCAATGATTCTCTCTCAGTGTTGATGTCTCTCTCTCTCTCCCTGTCCCTTCCTCTCTAAAATCAATAAAAAGTATTTTTTTAAAAGAATGATACTACTGTAAATTATAAAATTTAGGAAAAAAGTATACTTTTAAAACTGTACTATACCTTGAATTTGTTTTCTCTCCTTTATTTGCAGAGTGTAGTTTTTTTTTAACCTTATTTACTGGATCAACATTTTTGCTCTTTGGCTATATGAAAAAAATTTAAATTATTTATTAATTAGATTCTAATCATGTGCTAAAAGTAAGTAATTCAGACTTGTTGGTTTGCTACATAAAAGAATTGCAGTGAATCAAACTGTATTTCTTGAAAATCCCAGAAGTCTATAGCTGGAAAAGACCTAGCTGATATTAGGACCAAGAGATTCCAAGACAAGGAAAATGAGTCCCAAAGATTCAAGGTAGAAGGTTAAACTGAATATTCTGACTCAGAATTTAGTTCCCCTTACTGATTATTCCCAGATAGCTTTCATGTATACCAAACTTTTGTGGACAGCCATGAGTTTGACATGCTTGATGTATACTGTTACTTAGACTTACATCCCCATGGGTGGGGAATTTACAGTCCACAGTAAGCTTGGCACCTACAATAGTGATCCCTACATGTAAATATTTAAATGAATGAACGTTTTAAAAAATACATCTTTGTATATAAATACTTTTCTTTTTCAGAGTTTCTATCTATAAATTTGGGCTTCAGAGTGAAAACTAAAATATTCTTAGGGTACAGACTCATTTCGCTTAGAATTTTTTTCCATCATAGTTCCAAATTGTTCAGTGAAATTATGAGAGAAAAATGGATTTCATTTATTTTATGAACAAAATTTCATGAAGACATCTCTTCTATCAAGCTTATATTCTATTTCTAAAGTCATAACCCTTCTCTGTTTTGTCTAAGAAATGTCTAAAAAAAAACAAACCTAAATTTTACAGAATGTAATGATATTCACAAAAAGTTTGATTTCATACCTGAGTTTCTGCATATAGATGAACTGTCCCTTCAGATAATAGACCTCTAGAGACCAAAAATAAACATACATTAATAATAATAGGTGATATTGAGCTGAGACCCAATAAAATTCAACAGCAACTAGTATATTTGAAAGGAAAAAATATACATCAAGTAGATTTTGCTATAATTTTAGGCACGCATATGTTAATTTATTTAACATGAGGGTCACAAATAAGAAAAGTCGTTTGGTTGAATAAGTCACCTTAAAAAATACTGTACTTTAATTCTCCCACAACCACATCAAAATTACAACTAAACTACAGAAAAACCATCATTCAGAATCACCTGAAATCTAGCTGAACGTTAAATCCTCATCAAATTTAAAGAAGCTTCATTAAGGCTAGCAGGGGAGGGGAGCGGAGATGTGGAATGGGCTGGTCCCACACCTATATGTGGTGATAAAAACTGGGAGGGATATCTCAGCTGTGTAGGTACCTCCTAAGGAGTGAGAGGTCTCAGCCCCACACCAGGTCCCCTCAGCCCAGGTTCCAGTGCCAAGAAGAGAAGTCTCCATAACTTCTGGCTATAAAAAACAACAAGAATCTCTGGTCCGTGTGGCTCGGTTAGCTGGGCATCGTCCCATGCACCTAAAGGTTGCTGATTTGATTCCTGATAAGTGAACATGCCCAGGTTGTGGGTTCAATCTTTGGTAGGGAGCCTGTAGGAAGCAGCTGATCAATGTTTCACTCTCACATTGATGTTTCTTTTTCTCCCTCTCCCTTCCTCTCTCTCTAAAAATCAGTAAGAAAATCTTTTTAAAAATCACACAACAAAACCAGCATGGACTATGGCTGAGTAAGACCAAGGACTTCTGGAGTCCCAGGCAGCTCCTTTAAAAGGACCCATGTGCAGACTTACTCGACTCACTCCCTCTGAGGTCCAGCACTGGGGCAACAGATTGGAAGGAACCAGGGTCATACAGGGAGGAACTGGATTGTGTGGCATCAAGCTGAAAGCTGTGGGTAGACAGCTTTCTGTCAGATAAAAGTGCTGACAGAGCTCTGGCTGGGTAGCTCAGTTGCTTAGATGTTGTCTGATTTACCAAGGTTGCAAGTTCCATCCCAAGGGCACATATAAGAATCAACCAATGGATGCATAAGTAAGTGAAACAACAAATTGATGTTTCTCTCTCTCATTCTCTCTCCCTCTCCTCCCTCCTCCTGCTAAAATCAATAAAAATTTTTAAAATGTTTGAGTGTTGACAGAGGCTGCTATTCCTTTTCTGAGACCCCTGCCACAGAGCCAGCAGGTGAGTGCCTTATCTGAGTCTCAATAGTCACACTGTTCACCCTTTCCTGGTGATTCCCTGAAACCCTATCCCCCCAATTTGTGAGCCTATCCAAGCTACTTCCAGTAAGTTTCCCATACAAATGGCCTATCTTGGCTCATGCTTCAGACTTTCATAAAATCTCTCTAACAAGCAACATATGGCTTCAGTGTACCCCATACCTCCAGCTAAGGGACTCCAGCCCAGCACAAGCAGCAGCTGACCTTGGTTCATAGTTTGGCCTTGCCAGGGCTTCTACAAGCCCAGCACAAGTAGCAGCCATCTGCAGATCTCTTTGTAGCTCATGCCAGCTGGCCCCCAGCAGAACACAGGAAGCAAATGACCTCAGCCAGCACCACCCAGGAGGCCTCAGAGCAGTGCACCTGATAAACATCTTCAGACCATATTGAAGCACCACCCAACCACCTCCACAAGTGACACACTCAAGTAAATTCTTCTCTGTGGGGTGGGCCCCAGCACAACTATCCTCCATGGTGGTTGGTGGTCAGAGCCAGTCCTTGTAGCCATCTGGCATGAGGATAGCTCCCTTCCACTGAAATGCCAATAGCAACCAAGGCTCAACTACAACAGAAGGGTGTACAGAGCCCACACAGGGGGGCTACACCTGGAGTGCCCAGCTCAAGTGAATGGAGAGGCCATGCCATTAGACCCTGCAGGACATCTACTACATAAGGTCACTCTACCAAGTCTGGAAATAGCAGATCTATCTCATAGAAACAAACACAGAGAGGGAGCCAAAATGAGGAGACTAAGAAACATGTCCTAAGTGAAAAACAGAATAGCCCATCAGAAAAAGAACTAAACAAAATGAAGACAATCTATCAGATACAGAGTTCAACACACTGATTATAAGTATGCTCAATGAACTTAGTGAGAACTTAGAAAGAAGAGACAGGAAACAAAAAGAAAAATAGAAAATTAAAAAAAACAAAAATGAAGAATATATGCTAACTGAAATGAAGACTACATTAGAGGGAATCACCACTATAGTAGATGAAGCAGAGGAATATAAGGAAGCAAAAAACCCCAATTAGAACAGCAAAAAGAAAAAAATCCAAAAAAGTAAAGGAGCCTTTGGGACAACTTCAATGTACCAACACTGGAATCATAGGGGTGCTGAAAGGAGAAGAGAGAGAGCAAGAAATTGAAAACATAGTTCAAGAAAAAAAAAAGACAGAAAACTTCCCTAATCTGGTGAATGGAACAGACATGCAAGTCCAGAAATCACAAAGTCCCAAAGTTGAACTCAAAGAGGCCCACACCAAGATACATCAGAATTAAAATGTAAAGGTGAAAGATAAAGAATCTTAAAAGAAGCAAGAGAAAAACAGTTCGTTACCTACAAGGAAGCTCCCATACAAGTGTCAGTTGATTTCTCAACAGAACTTTTGCTGCCCAGAAAGGATGGGCAAGAAATATTCAAAGTGATAAAAAGCAAGGACCTATGGCCAAGATTATTCTATCCAGCAATGCTATCATTTAAAATCAAAGGACATATAAAGAGCTTCACAGATAAGAAAAAGCTAAAGACATTCATTACCACCAAACCAGTATTACATGAAATGTTAAAGGGTCTTTCTTAAGAAAGAAAGAAAAGAAAAAAAATATGAACAATTTTAAATGGTAATAAATACATATCTAACAACTGAATCTAAAAAACAAAATAAACAGAATAGAAAGACTCATAGATACAGGAGAACATTTTACCATTACCAGATGGGAGGGAGGTTGAGCACAAGGGGGGAAAAGATAAAATAAGTACGAATTGGTTGTTACAGAATAGTCTTGGGGATGTAAAGTACAGCATAGGAAATAGAGTCAATAATCTTACATAACAAAAGCCTAATATGCAAACTGTCCCCAGGACTGGGAGTTTGACCAGGAGTTCAACCAGGGGCAGGGCTGGTTCCTCCAGGAATAGCCCCGCCCCCAATCAGCCACCCCCATCCTGATCAGGGGCAGGGCTGGCCAGCCAACCTCCCAGGTGTCCTCCCCTCTGCTGGCTAGCCTGACCAGCCCGATTGGGGATGGGCCGACCAGACCCCACCCATGCACAAATTATGCACTGGGCCTCTAGTATTCTAATAACTATGTGTGGTGTCAGATGGTTACAAATTTATTGGGATAATCACTTAGTAAGTTCTATAAGATGTAATCACTGGGGTGTACATTTGAAACTGTAATGTGTGTCAACTGTAACTGAAAAAATGATTAAAAAGCAATTTACCTTTGATAAGATATATTATACATTAGGGTCAATTTTTTAAAGAAAAATATAGCACAAATCTTAATAACTGGCAAATCATAAGGAGTGATTATTGGTTGTGCATGGGGATTATCTATTTTACAAAATGAATCACCACAGGGCTTTTTATTGTGCACCCACTCAATGTTATGCTTTGTCTAATGCATTTAAATACTTGGTCAGTGTCTGTTTTCCCCATTACATTGTAAACTTCATGACAGTAGTAATCACATGTGCATTGTTCACTGCTCTATGCCTAGTACTTGGCATAGTATATGGCATATAAGCTTTTAAATTGGCACTAAATATTTGTTAACTGTGTAATAAAGTATATCTTAAATACGATTTACCTTTATGCACAAAAATTTTCAAAATATATTTGTAATTTTTTTCCAGTTACAGTTGAAATTCAGTATCTCTCTATATAAAACCCTAATATGCAAACAGACCAAGTGGCAGAACAACTGAACACCCGAACAACCTGTTGCTATGACATGTGCTGATCACCAGGTGGAACACTGCAGGCGTCAGCCACAGCGGGATGATGGAGCAGATGAAGAGGGGGCACCAGACCAAGGCAGGGCACCAGTCGTCGTCATTGGGGCGAGCTTCCGGGAGGTTACTGAAAATTCTTTGCTCCCGCATGCCTGCAGTCCCACCTGGCGCTTGGGCCAGTGCTGTCAGCATGTGGGAGTGGCAGCGGCAGAAGCAGGGCTGCTGGCAGACAGGGGAATTACGGCTGTGGCAGGAGGGGCTGGGTGAGGGCGTGGAGGATGGGCCGAGACCCACCCGTGTGACCACCACAGCCTCTGTGGCCCACTGTTCCTTTCAAGGTGCATGAATTTGTGTACTGGGCCCCTAGTTATTTTATATTAGTTTCAGGTGTACATCATAGTGTACCAGTATATAAATTATAAATTTATGTAAATGATTCCCCCAATAAGTCTAGTACCCACCGGGCATTATACATAGTTTAAAATAATATTTGTAGTCTAAAACAAATATTCATGAGGCTCTGCAAACTATGGCACAGAAGTTGAATCCACCCATGTCCATTCATTTATGCATTATCTACAGATGTTTTCACACTATAACAGCAAAGTTGAATAGTTGTGACAAAGACTGTATAATCCACAGATCCAAAAATATTTATCTGACTGATCATTGGAAAAGTTTGCCTGATCAATTTTCTAGGTCATTTGCAACACGCTTTAATATTTCAGAAAACCTACCACATTGCCATGAAAAATTAAGAGAAGTACTCCATCACATCCCCTAAGAGGATATAAAACCACAATTACTTTCCATCAGATGCAAACAATTAAACTAATAGATTTTTTTCAATATTAAACACAAAGATATACTTAGGTAAATGTTATTAAGTACAACCTCTTAAAGAACCAGAAATAGCTCTGGAAGAAAAAAATGGCTTCAAATATCTTAAAATTACAGAAAATAAAGAATCATTCTCAGCCCTGATTGAATAACTCAGGTGGTTAGAGCATCATCCTGATATTTCAAGGTTGGGGGTTCAATCCCCAGTGAGGGCACATACAAGAATCAATCAATGAGTGCATAAACAAGTAGAACAATAAATTGATGCCTTTCCTCAATCTCTTCTTCCTCTATCTCTAAAATCAAACAATCAAAAAAATAAAAATCATTCTGACATATGACACAAAAATGGTTCCAAATTCTACATAAATTTTAAGTGTCCTCTTTAACCACCCTCATTTTAAATTATTTTTCATTTCTTTATATTGTTTGCATCTTTCACCTCCCCAACCCTCACAATATAAATACATATCAGCAAAAAGACATTTATCTGTCTCTATCAGTTTTAAAAAAGCACTATTACTTTGCTAGCATTATTTCCATAAAAAATGAACTAAAAATCACAGCATTCTGATTATTTTTGTTAAATATCTCTAGGAAAGCTTTGTGTGTAATATAATTGAAATAATTTGTGTGGTAAACTTTGCTTCCAACAGACTGTATGTATGCTATACTTTTAGGGAATAAATTCTGGTTTCCCTAACACACAGTTTAGCAGAGTAATCTTGCATTACTCTGAAGATCTAATCTAATAAAAAAGTAATATTGAAATTGACCGTTTCTATGGGACGCCTAAGCTACACCCACCAGCCAATCAGAGCAGCTGTATGCAAATTAACCCAGCCAAGATGGAGGCCAGCAGTCACGGAGCTGGAGTAAACAGCAGGCTTCTGTTGCACCAGGAGTAAACTGTCTGCCTAGGCCGGCTGGGCTTCTCCCAGCTCTAGGCAACATTGTTGCAACATTGTTTCAATTATAGAAGCTTCAGAGCTGAAGCAAACAGCAGGCTTCCGTTGCACCAGCGGTGGAGGAAACTGCCTGCCTAAGCTGGCTGAGCCTCTAACTAAGGCAACATTCTTTCAATTATAAAGCCTCGGAGCTGAAGCCAACAGGAGGCTTCATTACCTGCCTAGGCCTTGGCTTAAAGGAACAGTATCAACTATAGAAGATAAGTAAATCCCCAAAACCTACTTCCAGCCAGACTTGCCAGGACATTGGGTCAATGGGAGCTGTGGGCAGCCTGAAAGCCTGAAAACTGCCCTCAGGCCCGCACCCAAGCTGGCCACACCCAATGGGGTGAGGGTCCACACTGGGGGGCTTGGCCAGCCTGCAAACAGCCATCAGCCCCTCACCCAGGCTGACCAGGCATGCCAGCAGGTGGACATCCCCAGAGGGGTCCCAGACTGTGAGAGGGCACAGGCCGGGCTGAGGGACCTCCTGAGTGCACAAATTTTTGTGCACTGGGCCCCTAGTTTATTATAATACTAGAGGCAGAATGCACGAAATTCATGCAAGAGTAGGTCTTCCTTCCCCTGGCTGCTGGCACTGGCTTCCCTCCACATCTGGGACTCAGGCTTCCCTCTGGCTGCTGGCACCCGGGATCCAGGCTTCCCTCTCAAAGAGAGGCCCTGCCCACCCACCACAGCCTGCTGGTTGATGACCTGGACCTCCCTCCTTGACCCAACCAATCACAACGCAACCGCCTTGGCTGGCCTGGTGCCAGTGGGTGTCACGGCCTGGTGCCAGTGGGTGTCACAGTGTGGTCAGAGATGGTCATCCTGCTGTTTGGCCGTTCAGTCTATTTGCATATTATGCTTTTATTATATAGGATATACTGCCTAACTATAATAGTTTAGCTAAATTATCACTGTTCTAAGTTGAAATAGACTATCTCTTTACAGAATTAATTATCTCCCATATTCAGCAACTCCCTACTAATAGTTTAGTGCCATGTTTTGTTCATGTGGTAAAAGCCAACCATTGAAAGTACTTTTTTAAAAAGCCACCTTATCTAGACAGAGGAGTCATCACTATTCTACACTTAAGAAAAATTTAGTGACAGAAAATAGATTTATTTTTTTAATTGCTTAAAATATTACAAAGAGTAGTACATATGTCTCTTTTTTCCCCCCTTTACCTTCCTCCAGCCTCCCCTCCCACCCCTCCCCCCAGTGTCTTGTGTCCATTGATTATGCTTATAAGGATGCATAAAAGTCCTTTGGTTGATCTCTTTCCCCCACCCAACCCTCCCTGGCCTTCCTGCTGTAGTTTGACAGTCTGTTTGATGCTGCTCTGCCTCTGTATCTATTTTTGTTCATTAGTTTATAATGGTTATTATTATCCATAAATGAGTGAGATCATGTGGTATTTTTCTTTCATTGATTGGCTTATTTCTCTTAGCATAATGCTCTCCAGTTCCATCCATGCTGTTGCAAATGGTAAGAATTCCTTCTTTTTTACAGCAGCACAGTATTCCATTGTGTAGATGTACCACAGTTTTCTAATCCATTCATCTGCTGATGAGCACTTAGGCTGTTTCCAAATCTTAGCTATGGTAAATTGTGCTGCTATGAACATAGGGATGCATATGTCCTTTCTGATTGGTGTTTCTGGTTTCTTGGGATATAGTCCTAGAAGTGGGATCACAGGGTCAAATGGGAGTTCCATTTTTAAGTTTTTGAGAAAACGCCATACTGTCTTCCATAGTGGTTGCACCAGTCTGCATTTCCACCAGCAGTGCACGAATGTTCCTTTTTCTCTGCATCCTCCCAGCACTTGTCGTTTGTTGATTTGTTGATGATAGCCATCTTACAGGTGTGAGATGATACTGCATTGTTTTGATTTGCATCTCTCGGCTCATTAGTGACCTTGAGCATGTTTTCATATGTCTCTTGGCTTTCTGAATGTCCTCTTTTGAAAAGTGCCTATTTTGGTCCTTTGCCCATTTTTTGATTGGATTGTTTATCTTCCTTTTGTTAAGTTGTATGAGTTCCCTATAAATGTTGGAGATTAAACCTTTATCGGTGATAACATTGGCAAATATGTTCTCCCATGCAGTGGGCTTTCTTGTTGTTTTGTTGATGGTTTATTTTGCTGCTCAGAAGCTTTTTATTTTGATGTAGTCCCATTTGTTTATTTCCCCTTTAGTTTCCAATGCCCTAGGAGCTGTATCGGTGAAGAAATTCCTTCGGCATAAGTCTGAGATTTTGTTGCCTTTAAGTCCCTCTAGTATTTTTACGGTTTCCCATCTTACATTTAAGTCCTTTATCCATTTGAGTTTATTTTTGTGTATGGTGTAAGTTGGTGGTCTCATTTCATTTTTTTGCATGTATCTGTCCAATTTTCCCAACACCATTTATTGAAGAGACTGTCATGACTCCATTGTATGTTCTTGCCTCCTTTGTCAAATATTAATTGAGCATATTGGTTTGGGTTGAATAGATTTTTATGCTTATGAAATTCTCTCACTTGCTTCAACAGAAACCAGTTTACCAATCTTATTTGTAATCTAAAGTTTGGAATTTTGATTACTATTAAACATCATTTTCCACAAAATATCAAAGCATTACATGTAATAAGAATAACTAGTTTTAAGGCATCAAATGATGATGTAAAAAATTTTATGGAAAATTTGTTTAATTAAAAAAATTTTTTTAAAGCAACACACTAGGCATAACTCCTTGGAAGCAGAACCTAGTCTGTTTACTCACCATTGTACCATTGTAATTAGACCTGGCATTAATGGTGTTCAAAATTTTTTTCAAGTTTATTGAGATATAATTTACATATAGTAAAACACATCGTTTTTAGGCATATAGTTCTAGACATTCGAACAAACTTATATGGTCACGTAAGCATACAACAACCAAGATACAAAATACTGCCATCTCCACAAAAAATTCTGTTGTGCCCCTTTGTAATTAATCTTCTCCTTCCACCGAGCCCCATATAACTACTTACCTGATTTCTGCTCCTATAGCTTTACCTTTTCCAGAACATCAAATAAATGTAATCATACAGTCTATACATTTTTGGGTCAGGCTTCTTCCACTTAGCATCTATATTGCTGCAGTATCAGTAGTTCATTATTATTGCTAAGTAGTATTCCACTGCATGGATAAACCATGATTTGTTTATCCATTCACCACTTGAGGATATTGAGTTGTCCCCAGGTTTTGGCAATTAGGAATAAAACTGCTATAAACATTTGCATATAAGTTTTTGCTTGAAAACATATCTTCAGTTCTTTTGGTTAAATATCTAGTGCGGAATTGCTAGGTCATATGCAATAATTATTATTATTTTTAATATATTTTATTGATTTTTTATAGAGAGGAAGGGAGAGGGATATTTAGAAACATTGATGAGAGAGAAACATCAATCAGTTGTCTCCTGCACACCTCCTACTGGGGATGTGCCTGCAACCCAGGTACATGCCCTTGACTGGAATCAAACCTGGGACCTTTCAGTCCACAGGCGGATGCTCTATCCACTGAGCCAAACCCGTTAAGGTGCAATAATTATTTTTGAGTACCTGAATAATGTCTCAATATTTCAAATATAGCCAAACATACTGCCGCTTAAATACATTTCTTTTTTGTTTCTAAGTTCTCTAAGGTGTTTAAATACTATGCCCTAAATTAGGGCTGTGCAACTCTCATAGTCTGCTTCTTCATCTTACAAGAATGCAAGGACACATAGCTATTTTAAGATTTAAAAATTAACAGTTTATGTCCATCACTCAGTTTCTTTGCTGGTGTAACTCTCAAAAACTAGTGAATTTCTTACTTATTTGATTCCAGTTGCTTTCATGTGCCATTAGCACACCCACAGTGCTTTCCAAGACTGTATGTCTTTACTCTGAACACCTCCCCCACCTCTCCCTCTTTCTCCTTCTCCCCACTCCAATTTAAAAATGGGTTGTTTTAAGGTTTTCAGGCTTCTATGGAAAGACTATACCTATAGTTAGATCTTTACCCTGAGTTATTTTATCCAATTGGAAAGTTTCACTAGGTGCCATTTAATATGATCTTTGTCCTGAAAAACCATTGGAAAATATTACCCATATTTGTGAAAACCACACCTTTAGTCTAATCTTTATCTCAAAGTTGAGCTTTAATAGGCTTTTGTTCCTCAAAGATTTTCTAAATTTTATCTCAATATTTGAAGTCCAAAACAGCTTACTCTCAAAGAAAGGATAATCAAAGCAACATAGTTCAACTAAAAAATGGACAGAGGATCTGAACAAACATTTTCCAAAGAAGACATACAGATGGCCAACAGGTACATGAAAAGATGCTCCACATCACTAACCATAAAGGAAATGAAAATCAAAACCACATAGCACTTCACACTTGTTAGAACGGCTATTATAAGTGCTGGTGAGGATGCGGAGAAAAAGGGAATCCTTGTGCACTATTGGTTGGAAAGCAAATTGGTGTAGCCACCATGAAAAACAGTGAGGAGCTTCCTCCAAAAAATTGAAAAGAGAACTACCTTGTGATCCAGCAATTCCACTTCTGGGTATTTATCTGAAGAAAACAGAAACACACCCAAAAAGACGTATGCACCCCCGGTTCACTGCAACATTATTTACAATAGTACAGATGTGGAAACAGCCTGAATGTTCATTGACAGATGGATGAATAAAGAAACTGTGTATACAAATACGAATATTATTCTGCCGTTAAGAAGACCCATTTGCCATATCATGGATGGACCTTGCGGCCACACTAAGTGAATAAGTTAGACATAAAAAGACAAATATCATATGATCTCATTTGTATGTGGAACCAAAAAACAAAAAACAAAACAAAAAAGAACTTATAGATGCAGAGAACAGACTGGTAGTTGCCAGAGGCTGAGGATTTGGTCTGGGGGGGTGAGGGGGAGAAGGAGAGAATAGGTGAAGGGAATCAAAAGGTACAAAATTTCAGTTATAAAATAAGTAAGTCATGGGAATGTAATGTACAGCATAATGACTATAGCTAATAACTGTACTGCATATTTGAAAGTTGCTAAGAAAGTAGATCTTCAAAGTTCTCATTATAACAAAAAATTTTGTAGCCAGGTATATGATGGTTATTAACTAGACTCATTATGATGACTATTTCACAACACATAAATATCAAATTGTTCTATACCTGAAACTAATGTAATGCTATATGTTATTAGATCTTTAAAATAAAAACAATCTTAAAGCATTTACCCAGTTTTAAAAAAGGTGTTTAAGAATTTAAGTCACTTACCTTAAACTGTAATCACCATCATCCTCATATGATTTAATTTGTGCTGAAATAGGCTGAGATCGTACTTCTTGCTGATCTCTCTAGTTAAATGAGTAAAGATAAGTCACATAGGAAAAAAATGAACAAAAATAGGATTTATTCAAGTGCCTTTTTATTATTAATCATTTCAGATTTGTCCACAGCTTCCATGAAATTGAGGTACAAAATTCTAAACAACATGGTATGAAAATAAGGTCTGTAACAATGTAGTTTCATCCTTCATCCATTCTGGGTTAAGAAAGTCAATTCTAAGGGGAAAATGTTAGTGTGTCAATGCCTTTGTATGATCTTATCCGACTCCTGCTTCCACCCTACATTAGAATCTTCCATTTTGTGTAACATGCAAAGGAAATTATACTCACAAGAAATGAAAACATAAATCCATTAGATAGGTAGAAAAATTTGTCACAAATAACACAGAACTTCAATGTTAAGAATACCATGAAAAGGCTAAAAAAGAAGCACTAGGAGTAAAATATTTTGGCAAAGATGTATCAAGAAATAAAAGGGAGCAAACAAACATTCAATGTGACAATAATTATATCTATCAGTTTCTGTGGGGGCAGGAATGCCCTCTCCTCTTTCCCACCCCTTTCCAGTTTTCAACTCTACTCTTTTTTTAAAATAAATAAATTACAAGGTCCTTATTAGAGGGCTCTTGGAGCAGAATACGTAATGAATTCCTCACTCTACCATAACTTTGGACTTCTTTTTCAAGCATTTTCTGGCTCTTCAGACACTGGCAAAACTAAAAGATGTAATAAAAATATTTCTTTTTAAATAAATTTTTAGTTACAAATGCAACTAGCAAATCTGCATCCATTATAAAAATATATTACCTGAAATGTTACATATATATGTAATTAAGTTTCTTATTCTACTCTAACAAATAATGATGGATATGTATAAGGCCTTAAAATAAAATATCACCTCTTCTTTCCTTCACCCTTCAACTCCAAAGTGGGGTGGAGGGTAGGGTTTAAAAGAAAGAATTATAATTAAATTAGAGTAAGAACTAAAAAAAAAAAAAAAAAAAAAAAAAAAAAGTTTTGTTAAAGCAGCCACTTTATTCCTCTAAGGAATGCTACTATATACTGTCATTTCATAATGGGAATACTGATGCGTAAGGATGGATACTTAAAGCAGGAATAACCAATTGGTACCCAGAAGGGGGTAAAATATGCTTACATTGTCTAGTGTTATAACCTCACTACATTTTTCCTAACTATAAATCTGATATGATCTAGCCCTAAGAATGTGGGAGAAACAAGATGGCGGCATAGGGTAGACACCGTATATGCAGCTGTGAACAACTATTTCAAAAAAACCACGAAAAAAAACACACAGACACCACTCGCACCCACAGAACGGCTGGCTGAGTGAAAATCCTACAACTAGAGAAGAGTCTGAGACTCAGAGGAGCGGCGGAAGCGGAGTACAGAGGTACGGAGGCGCGCGCACGGGCTCGGGGAAGGGCTGGTACTGGAGGTCGCGGTTCTTTTCCAAAACGGAGAGAGCCACAAGCTCCCGGCGGCTCTGGACTCCAGTTCCAGGCGAGTTTCTGAGGTCCCACAGACACCCAGAGAAGGGGGACTGACTGGCACCAGGAGGAAATCCAAAACGGGTTTCTCTCAGTGTTGCTTGCAGCAATTACTGTGGGACACAGAGACCTGGCGTCTCTCAGCACAGGGCTGAGAAGTGCCATAGCTATTTGCTCCGCCCCGCCCGGCGAACTCCCCGAGGCCCCGCCCCTCCCAAGTGCGTCAGAGGCTTCTGCAGAAACACCTCCTTAAAGATACAGGAGCCAGCCGCACCCAGTGGCTAGAGAGGGACTAACCTAAACAAAACAGATCCACAAGGAACACACTCGGGGCAGATGCAGTGAGCATAAAAGCTCCACTGTAACAACTCTTGCCCCATAAGGGTGTCTCCAGCACAGAAGTTCTCCCACTGTAGACACAGCTGACTCTCGTAACCAAGTGGCTTAGAGGTTAATCCCTCGCAGTGATCAGAAAGGGAAGAAGCCAAAATGAGGAGACGAAACAGGTCACAAATGATAGAGATGGAGGAAAGAAAACGACAGGATATAGAGTTCAAAACCACGGTTATTAGGTTTTTCAAGAAAATGCTAGAGACTGCCGATAAATTTAATGAGACCCTCAAGGATATGATAAAGGACCAACTAGAAATGAATCATACA